>APFE031521508.1:0-13763 GCA_000404065.3 Pinus taeda | reverse complement strand
ACCGGGCAGGTGGCTGGCTAATTCTGGGAATCGGCCCGCCAACCATCCGCTGCCTCGTGGTGGGGCGACAGTGGGCAGAGGGGCTACGTGCAGCCCTCTACCCATGGCCATGCCCCCACCAAGCTGCGGGTTGGCAGTTGGCCGATTCCCGAAATTGGCAAGCCGCCTGCCTGTAGCCCGATGGGGGCGCGACTGTGACCGGGCAGCGGGCGTGTGGCTATTCTATTCTGGGAATCGGACAGCCGGCAGCTAGTGGGTGGCTGTCTTATTCTGGGAATCAGACAACCACCCGCCTGCAACCTGCGCCCCCATCCGATGGTGAGCGGGCGGCTGTTTGATTTCGGGAATCGGACAGCCACCCGCTCACATCCCCACAGGGCGGCGGGGGGGCAGTTGTCCAATTTCGGGAATCAGATAGTCGCCCGTCCGCCACCTGGTGGGGGCGCAGCTGTGGATGGAGGGTTGCACGCAACCACTCTGCCCACGGTCGCGCCCCCACCGAGCAGTGAGCAGGCGCTGTCCGATTCCCGAAATCGGACAGCTACTCGCCCGCTACCTGGTGGGGGCGCATTAAATTTGTTTTTAAAAAAAAAAAAAAAAAAAAAAAAAAAAAAAAAAAAAAAAAAAAACGTTTTTTTTTTTTAATAATAAAAAAAAATAGTGTTTTATTGGTTGTTTTTAAATTAAACAATGAAAATTTTATTATTATGATTATACTTTTATTTAAAATCAAAAACAATTTTTTATACATTATAATGTTTTTAATTAATTTTTTTTGTTTTTAATTTAAAAAGACATTATTATTAAAATTTTGATTTATTTTAGTTTTTTAAATGTTTTTAATATTAATTACCAGTTTTTAAATTTATTTTTGGTTTATTACTTTATTTTGTTTTTCTAGTTTGTTTTAATTTTCTTTTAGTTACTTATATATATATATATGTGTGTGTATATTTTTTGTTTTTCCCAATTCTTTTATGGTTTATGAGATAATTTTTTTTAACTTTTTTTTACTTATATATATATATATTTTTATATTTGTTTTTTTAACTAATCAATATTTAAAAAAGAAAAATAAAACGATTTGAAAAATTCGTTAAATAATCATAATTTAAAAAAAAATGGAGATAATAAATTTTAAAGTGTGAAAAATAAATCCTTTAAAAAAAAGTTATGTTGCATCAACATGTTGCATCTACACATTTCAAAATCAGCATAAAAGTCACTAATATTTAAAAACAAACAAATATTTATATTTGATACATAAGAAAATCTAAAATGTTAAAAATATGCTCCCAACAAAAAGAAGTGTATTATGTTTAACCACTTTTGAAAATCAGGTCACGTTTTTACTGCCCCTACGAAATGAGTAATCGTATCGGTTATTTAAAGTGCCAAAAACTATGCTCTAAAACAAATATGTGTGTTCTGCATCGCCCCTTTTCAAAATCGGGTCAATTTTTTGCTGTCTCTATGAAACGGGTAACAGTATCAGTTCCTATTTCAAAGTTTACGTTGTTTTAGAAATCAGTTCCATGAAATAAGGGATAGGAGGTTGATGTTTCCTAATTCCATTTGCCATCCAAGGGTGAACTTAGGGGGCAGGTGGCACTTGAGAAACTTCTAGAGGCTTCCAATGGATAAGGAATCTTCAAACCCTCACGGAAATTTTATCCAAGTTCACTCATCGCAGGCTAAAGAAGGAATAAATGCGATGCATAGCACTCAGTCAATGTAGCTCTTGCAATGCATTGCAATCCGATAGAAGGCTTCCTACGCTAATCTCCTTAGAGGAACTTTTTGGATGTTTTCTATGATGGAATTTTTTTGGGAGTAAGGCATTCTGATGACTAACTTCTTTAGGACATGTAACAATTGTATTAGGGGTTGATGAGCCCTAATAACACCGACCTATAAGTTGGTGTTGATATGCCCAAATGGATCTGTAACACCCTTCTTATATTTAATCACCAAATAAAACTTCAGTAAAAACCCCATCCACTTGTAATGCCTAGTATGTTGTAGCTTACTGTGGGCCTACAAGTCGTGTAATAGTTAGTGATCTATGTGGATTACTGTCTCCTTTCCCATTAGATAGTTATTCCACTTCTTCATAACTTGCACCATAGAATAAAGCTCCTTATCATAGGTAGGGTAGTTAAGAACTTCCCCTTGAAATACTTCTGAATGGTAACATACAAGCCTTCCTCCCTACATCAAGGCAACTCCCATAACATACCCACTCACATCTATCTCCACTTCAAAGGGCCATTGCAAGTTTGGTAATGTTAGAACTAGTGCTTGATTGATATTCTTCTTTAGCTCCTCAAAATCCTTCTATTGACCCTTTCCCCACTGGAAACTCTTACCACTTGTTGTTATGGTGTGGAGTGGTGCTACTAATGCTAAAAATGAGGCTATGAATTTCCTCAGGTACTATGCTACCCCAATGAAACTCTTGAACTCAAAAACATTAGTATGCACCGACCATTTCATGATGGCATCCATCTTGGAAGAATCTATCTTCAATTCTCCTCCATTGATCACATACCCTAGATACACCAAATATTGTTGCACAAACTCACATTTCTTGAGACTTGTTAGTAGCTATTGCTTCTTCAATGTTTCTAGCACCTATGTCAACTGTGAAATATGCTCCTCCCAGGTAGCACTATATACCAGTATATCATCCAAATAGAAAATAAAAAATGAATCTATAAAAGGGCATAGTAAATCGTTCATTAATCTCATAAATATAGCTAGTGCATTACATAGGCCAAATGACATAACTAATCACTCATACAAACCTTCCATGGGTTTGAAGGTGGTCTTCTAGGTACCTTCTTCTTTCCCTCAAACATGGTGATATCCAAACTTCAAGTCCAACTTGGTAAAGTATTTTTCTTGCTACAACTGATCTGATAGATCATCTATCCTGGGGAGGGGGTATCTTTTCTGGAGCATGATTTTGTTCAATGCTCTTTAATCTATACATATCCAACTATTTCTACAACTACTTCTTCACCTCACTTTCTTCTATAATAGACTTCTTGTACAACCGAATATTTTGCAATGGGGAGTCTACAAATAACTGGATCTCATTTTCCACTTCTCTCTTAAGTGGTAACCCTTTGAGCTCTCAGAACATATCCTTGTATGCTTACAATAACTCCTCCAATTTTTGTTTATGTTTCTTAGTACACCATTCCAGGGATGCCTTGCCTCTTACTGACTCCTCTTCAGTCTAAATTTTTCTTAAAAATAATAAAACATACTTCTTGCTGGAACTGATCAATTTCTTTACTTTGTTGGCACTTACTAGCGAAATTTTCGGCTTTCCTTTTTGCACGTTGATCATGATTGATTTTCCATTCTTAATGAGCTATTGTTGATTGGCTCTCCTCACGAATATTACATCACACATGTACATGTATGGACTCCCAAAAATGACTCCACAGACATCAAGGGGAACCAAATCTAGATCTACTTCATCAATAAAAGCAACACTAATAGAAAATCTAATTTTACATTTTGTTTCTTACCTTCAGCTTTGCATCCTTATTTACCCATCCCAGTGGATATGGTTTTAGATGATCACGGACTTCTAGCCCAAGTTCTTCACTAATTCTGTAGTAATGAGTTTCACCTATGATCCCGAGTCAAACAGAGAATCAATATTTGCCTTCTTGACCTGTATCTCTATATGGAAGAGTTTAGTCATTTATTTCTCTTCATGTTGCAGAAGGCTACTCAGATTCACCTCCTTTTGCAATGGCGTACAAAATATATTCTCATCGATGTCCAAGATGATTTCAACTTTGTTGTTCTTATATGTGGCCATGAGATTCTTCTTATTATATTTCTTCTTATTCTTCGAGCTTAGATCTGGATGCAACTTCCAACACTTTTCCTCTATATGGTCATCAATGTTGCAATGGTTGTAGTGGTTGCTATGATATTTGCACTAGTGTGTTGTGGCTACCATTTTTTATGTTTTCCCCCTTTTTCTTCTTCTTCCCCTCCTTAGAAGCTTCTTGTTGCTCCTTCTACTTCAATCCACTTGGTTGTGCTCTTTTCACACCTATGTTATCTAGGTATCATTCTTGTACACCAGCATCGCCTACCTATTTGGGCTTGAGAAACATCACTTGCTCACATAGATGGTGGTGTAGACTCTCCAAACACTTGAGGAGTACATTTGGGTTCCTTAGAGAGATACCCAATATTATAGCCATCTGTCTAAATTTTATGGTGTACTTCTGCCCACTTTGGCCCGACTTTTGTTTGAAGTAATGCCACTAGATCCTTTGATCATCCATGTACCCAATGGGATAAAACTGTGACTTAATGATGGTTTTGACATCTTCTCACTTACTCACTAGAGGTTTTACTTCCAACCTCAGGCTTTTCATGTGGCTCTCCCACCAATTTAGTGCATGACCCTCCCTTTCAGCCACGCAAATGAGATTTTTTGTCCTTCTTCAATCTCATGGACACCGAAATAAGCTTCCAAATATTGTAAACAGAGATTCAACTTCATAGCATTGATCTCACCACGATATGGACTTTTTATTCCATTTCAATCAAGGACTAATTCACAACACTCGAACCAAGTTGATCTTTTTCAATTCCTTCTTCGACAAGTTCTCCATTTCTCATCTTCTGATCCCTATTCTAATTTTTCCTTTTCATTCAAACCCCCATCATCTCCAAATATACCCATCTTTCTATTCAAGGCCACCATGAGGAGGTTTACATTGTAGTTGATATCTGTGATTTGTTGTTCCTGCCACATAAACCTCACCTCTGCAGCATCACGAGGTTCATTTATAAATTGTTGCCCATGATTAGGGTTTTACAATTTTTGGCCTTGCCGATCTATATCCCTGCAATCTCAAAAATACCCAAAGAAAGTTTATCTGACACCAAATGGTCCGTAAAATATCATGGATATTCCACTAGATAGTTTGTCACAATAGATATGATAATAATATATATTAAATGTATGAATTTTTACACTATTACAGTTTTATTAAACTTTTAGATTTGTTAATTTAACTATAATTAGTGCATGCACGCAGAATGGAAATTATGTAGAAAACTAGAGAATGATAAAATAAGCTCACGTACACACATAAGACACAAGATCTGCTTTAGGAAACCCTTTCAGGAGAAAACCCAACTGGAAGGTGAGGCCACTTTTATCTCTTTCTTTATCTGGAAATATGGTTGCATGTACAAAGAAGTAATGCTTGTGGCTCGTGAGATACTACAATGCATATATCATCTCTATGAGCTCTACTTGCTATCTCTCCTGGCTATCTTTGCTTATCTATGGAACAAAATTCTCTAGAAAGAATGGAATGTCTCTTCCTTCTAGTGGTATGGTTATAACACATCCTGATAGCCTACTAGTAGTTACATTTAACTATGTCAACTCTTAAGTAGAGTTGCAATATAGACTCTTCTAGAGTATTTTACATCACAAGCACATCGTTAGACCCTTTTCCATGAAGAATGGGGGCTGACATGACATCCTCCCAAACTATAGGTGTGAAAATAGGAAGGCGAACTTCCAGTGGAATAACATTTTCATACAAACTTTCATTGATGCGCTTATTGTGTCGTTAGAAAGATCTTTGTGTATAGAACAACACGAGAAGGGGCATGCTAGAGCATCACGTTTTACCCCCCAAAAACATCATTTGATGCCTCAAAACGCTCTCGAAAAATTTCAAACCCGCTTTTTCCAAACTGAGTCCATCGACAAAAACGCTATTGTGATCTTCTTCCTCCACTTTTTCCACTTTGGATGCATCAAGATGGATGAAAAGCAATATAGTGATCCAATCTGAATCATTCATGTAGAGTACTAACCTATGTCAATTATGGTTATGGATCCCTACATTCTCATCCAGAACAAACATAATTTTGATGCTAGTGGTGACCAGAGAAACAAGTGCATCTCACAGGTTATGGCTTGTGGCAACTCCAATTACGGTTTCCCATAGGCCCGCTCTTTCGAGCTTAGTCCTAGAAATTTTTTGAAACTTGGATTGGGAAAACACCATTTCAATAGGGTCGATTCCTCCTTTACTATATGGAACTATATTGTTGATGGTAATTTCCAAAATTTGAGAAGGTTTATGCTCATTCTACTACTACTTTTCTCTCAAAGGTTAGGTGGCAGTCAAGTAGCTTTTGCATCTAGGCCTTTTTGCATATAGGGTGAAAACACTCTACCTTCCTAGAAAACAATTTTGGCCATGGCTCTACTAGACTGCTCTCGGCTAGGAAATAAATTATGCCTTTGTGTTCTCTCTCTCCTTAGATGGTTCTCCTTTGTCCCTCTTGTGCTTTTATCTCTGGTTAGTTTGAATGGTTCTTATTATTATTTTCCCTAGTCTTCTAGCAAATAATATGTAGACTCAACCTTTGGGTTTTTTCACCAGTTGGCACTATATTTATTAACCTACTCCTTCTATAATTGGATCTCCTCCTTCATTCCTTCAAAGAGACTGGCTATTTCACTAAGTTGTGATCCTTGTCGCATTGTCTTTCTCTCTAGTGTCTCCTCCACGTGCCCCCCAAGGAAAATTTTGAGGATGGAAAATTTTCTTGAAGTTTAAAAACATTGGTGAATCTCATTAATCCCTATTATGCAAACTATAAAATGTTTATTGATATATTTGTAAAATTATTCAAATTTATAATGATTTTATATATAGTCTCTATATAATGTTGGCGATTTTTAACATAAAATAATTTTATATTCTAAAATTTGGGCAAATCATCTTTTATAAAAATTGGAAATTGGCAAATATTTTTTGTGGAAAAATCATGGAAAATTAGCCCACTAGGAGAACATTAGCCCCTAAAATTTTCCATGATGCCCCCCCATCAGCCTTTAGAAACTTCCATCTTCCCTCCATTATTGATCCGGATTTAAATAGGAACACAACAAATTACAGAGATAACCATAAACACAAAAGTGCAACAGAAATAATACTTCATTTCATTAATGTAAAATATTGAGATATGCTTACAAACAGAAAATGGAAATAAACAGCTAGGGCGATGGTAGCTTATCTCTGAGAAGAGATGTGGTGGTTACAGGTCTCTGAACTATGTTACAATGAGGCTCGAAGGCCTATTTATTGTTGAGAAACAATGGAAAACCCTTAACATCCCAAACCTAACCCTAGAAGATGAAATGCCAAATTGTGGGCCCCATTTGGGTAAACTAGTACATCAATTTCCTGAGGTCGTAACTTTGGCATATGATCTCTGTTTGATGCATACAATAGCTCGTTAGAAAGATCTATCCGAGAACTACCACTTTGGGAAGGGAAACATTGGTTCGTGGACCCATGTTGCCCCTAGATTTCTCAAAAAACGTCATTTAAGGCCTCAAAATGGTTCTGGAAGTTCAGGACATGAAAAACTGCTAGAAATAGTAAATTGTGCTATAATTAAGGAAACTAAAAAACTGAAAGAGACAATTGTGGGCTCCAAATGGGATAGGTTGGTGGCCACCAACATCCACCTAGATCAATTATCCCTCTACGACCTTATCCTTTCTAGGCTCTCTTTCATGCCTCATCAACATGAATGTGTCTATAGGGGAGTGACTTACTACCACAAACAGACCCACAAGGGAAGCACATGTATGCACCATTACTTGGGGGAAATCACTACCCAATTTTGCAAGCTCACTTTGGGCTCCATCTAAGAGGAACTTACCCATGTTGTGGGGGAAGGAATCTCTCATAGGCACCAACTCTCAAACATAAAAGCACTTACTAAGATGGCAAATTGGGTACCGAATATTGGGAATACATGTGGAAATTTCAACCAGTACATGCACACAGGAGATTTATATTGACACATGAAATTCCTCATTGGAAGAACCTTATTGGAATGACACGAGCATTGGGATGATGTCCTTCATTCAATTGAGCATCTACATCACCATAAGAAGGATCTTGATGAAAAGATGCAATGCATTGAATAACACCTTAGCATCCCATTGCTAGTTGAAGACATCTAAAGTGACAATAAAGACCCCATCCAAGTTGTAGCCACGAATTCTGATCCTTCCTCTTAGCTTATGTTATGTCTCTATTTCATTGGTTTCTAATTCCTATTTCACTTTTAAAACCAGATAAGCTCACTCTTCAGTTTTTGTTTATTTAATTTTAGTTATCTTACTACTCTTTCATCTTAGGCTTCTCTACAAAGAGTAAACTTTTAGCTTTGGTTCAATCTCCCTAATAAAATACTAACTTATATTTTTTAATATTATCCTATAATCTAAAATTTAAAAAAAATACAGTTTATTCAAAAAAATATCTTTTCTTATTTATATTATTTCTTTTTCAAGTATAAAAATTAAATATCAAAATAAATTAATAAATTAATTGTTATTCTTGATATAATAAATTGATCGTGATACATATCATTATTAATTCACTTTAGTTTAGTTAGGATGTTTAAGAAGAATGATCATTGCCTTTTAGTGGAATTTTCGATGACCGTTAGTCAAAGTTGATCTCACTTTTACATAAAAAGTTTATCAATTTTATTTTATTATATATATCTATATGTATATATCTAATTTGAATATATTTTTTTAAAAATTTGAATTATTTTTTTTTTTTTTTAATTTTAAAAATATATTAAAGTTTTTTATTTATTTATTTTACGTGCATTAATTTATGCCACTATATATATATTATATTTTCATTAAAAACATGGTTATGATTAGTATCTTACTAAGAGGCTAAACAAAATAAAAAACAAAATATTTCACTATCTTAAATTTATGTAGGGATGGAAAATGTATTTTCAATTTTAGCTACACCATTAGCAAATACAGAGGAGATCATATTGTAGAATGTAGATAATATTAAAAATATTAATACGTTAAAATATGAAGTGAAATAATGGTGTGTTAAAGAATTAGAGGGAAAAAGAAAGCTAAGATATCATAGGAGCAAATGAATCCAAATTTTAAAAATAAAAAAAAATCTTTCTCTCGACTATTATAGAACATTGCTAAAATAAACAAATTCTCATGAGCTTCATAGTGAAACAATACATTGGTCAATTCTCAAAAGGCCATCGTACAACAAAGTTTGTCACTTTTGTGACACAGAGAGTTGAATATGAAAAACATTTTGTTTTAGATTGTCCAGTTTTTTTTCACATTATATCTAAATTTCAAAATATTTTCTCACACTTTGAGCCTTTTTAACCCCTTAAGTCAACAAAATTTTGGTAATCTTGATTCTGTGCTCTTACAGTGTTTCAAGTATAAAAATAAAATAATAAATAATCTTGATTAATTCCCTACTTTCTTAAAGTGATAAAACATTTTAGTTTAGCCAAACATACACACATATATATATTTCCTTTTCAATATTCTCATTACGAGCAATCCATATTTTGAAAATATTATTAATTTTAAAATTATATATTTAAATTTAAAAAAAATTATTATTTACATCTAAAAAATTTATTTCCTTATTAAGTTAGATTACACATGTATAATATTTGACAGTTACAATTTCTATCGATCTAAAATGATTTTGATAAAATTTATAAAATAAAATAAAAGTACAATCATCATTTTTAATAAATTTTGATATTAAAAAATACAAATTTTTAAAAATATTATTTTTAACCAAGGCCAAAGGAAAATGTGAACAACCATTTCTTTTCAATCTGATTTGAAAACGTACCTATCAAAGTAAATTCTAAACGTTACTATCAAACTAGATTTGGTATATCTCGAGTCCCATGAACTGATGAACTTTCAACTGGATCGAATAATAGAAGCGACTGAAGCGATATCTTCTAATAACTTTTCATCGACAGTTCACAAAATCATGGAGTACACACATACATGTCTTACCATATCGACGTGTTGTAGGTAGATTCTCTTTGCGTTGTCTGTAATCTTGTTTAAGCGTCATAATCTATAAAATATTTTAAGATTAACATGGATATAGTTATCTAACAATCGAGTGTCACACGTTAACAAATTGGAAGGCGAAATTCATCACCATGTAATCACATTTTATACGTATATGATAACAACACATTAACTATGGAAATAGAATGTTAGTGTTTGACATTGAAATTTCAACCACAAAAAATACGTAATTATCTTGATTTATTAAATAGCTAAAGTTTAACAATAATCTCTTTTCTACATAAATCTCAAGGGACCCCTTCGCTACAATATCTAAATGGAGAAGCTCAACTTTTAAGGGCAATAGCAATTAGTAAGTAAAAAGTGACATAAATACTAAGTAAAAATGACATAATCATATTTCAACCTCAATTGCCTTAGAAATGGGAATCTCATGGTGAGCACTAGTTTGAAATAGTCTTTTTGGATAACCTATTGGGTTATTTAAGCATATGAAAGATTTTAGAATGGCAAAAGTATTTTTTAAAATTAAGTATTATTGTAATAGGTTTGTATCAAATATTAATAGTTGTTAAATTTATAGAAAGGGAAGAATGAGTTATATAAGCGTTAGGGTGGTTCACGTAAAATTGAATTGGTCATGTTACTAGTGGTTTTAAAGCTCCAAGGTTATGAGAACCCATGATTTTTTCCTTGGTATTAATTTGTAATGTAGCTTATTTAAAGGCAAAAAGACTCTAGGTAAATCAAGGTCATGGTAACCAGTGGGATGCCAACAATGGTGTCTTTAGACACCCCCACTTCTCTTAGAGTTTCGTGATCCTAGCAATTGGTATTAGAAGTAGATTGGAAATAGAAACAAAATGGGACACTTGGGATAGAAAGACTTCACCTTATGTTTTCAAGGTATATAACGGGTTCAAGATTGCAAAAGAGAAACACACTACGAGTGTGACTATTGCCTAAGCTCATCCAAGCTAGTCATTTAGTTCATGAGCTAGAACATGCACAAAAACACTCACAGAAAGAGGTAGACCATTTCGTGAAAAAATATGTAGAGGATGAGGCATATAGCAGAGTAAGGAACAAGAGAAAATAAAGGCATTGATTTTCACTATGAAGGAGAAACTAAACAATGATAGGAATGCTAAGATGATAATTCTCAATGATGACGAGGTCAAATGCGAAATTAAGGTATCGGTCAACAAAGCTGGTGATGTGGCAAAAGAGTGGCCATATGGACAAGAAAATGGAGACATAGTCAATGGTTTAAGGATAGTGAAGGAGCCACCATGTGATGAGAGTTGTAGTGGTGTGATAACACCAGTGATCTGTGAACACCCTAAGGGTTTCGGTCCAAGGTAGGCATATTTCCATAGTAAGTTGTAAGACATGTTGTTTATCATTAACATTGTGTAGGAGCACAAATTGTTGTAAGGCCTTTAAAAATTGATTAAGCATACATGTGGTGCAGTGCCACATGGAGTCATCAAGTTGTGGAATGGACCACTTAGATAGGTACAAGGGTGAAGTGTACTAGTGTCCTAGCTTGAGGGCGGAATGTATCGTCTTAGGTGAGCCCGAGTCAAGTTTGGGGGGTGGGGGGGTTGGGAATTTTTAGGGTGGTTTAGGTAAACTTGAATCAATGAAGTTACACTAGTTTTAGAGCTCTATGGTTATGAGAACCCATGGTTTTTCCCATGGTATCAATCTCTCATATAGTCTATTTAAAGTAAAAAATAACCCAGATACAATGATCCTGGTGATAGTAAGATCCGAATAGTAGTGTATTTAAACATCACCATTTCCCTTAATGTTTCATGATCCTAACAATAAGATTGTCCTCTTTACTCTATACTTATAAGTATTTGTATTTAAAAAACATAACTATATTTAATGAAGAAATAATTATTATCCTTATCCTTTATATACATGGTATTGCTTTTTTTTCGATATATATATACATATATATATAGGATAAATAATTATAATTATAATTATAATGAGTTAGTTATAAATGATAATAAAAAGGTTATGAATATTTAGGAAAATCATTTACCTTGTTATTTTGTTTGATATAATAACATAGAATAAGAAATTTGGTCATTGGCTTTTATCACACTTAAAAATAATATTACAATCTCCCCTTTTGGTTTTGAAAACAACTATAAAAAAATGATTTATTTTGTGGAAAAAGAAAGATCCTATCAAAAAGGAATATTCAAACTCCCTTTTTGGTTTTGAAAACAACCATCAACAAGATGATTTATTTCGGGAAAGAATAAAATTGTAGTTTTTGATGACTATCAAATTTTGAGTTACATGTTTTCGATAGAAACATGGAAATAATTTTTTTTTTTTTTTTTTTACATTCATTAATAATTTTAAAATATAAAGAAGCAATTCCTAAATTATTTATTTCCTAAAATTGTGAGTATACTTGTTAAAAATAAGGTTTTGATTTTTATACTTAATATATAATTATAAGTTAATTAATATAATATTAATTTAAATTTATTTTAATCTTAGATTTATCAAATTTTTGGATGTGCAAAAAATAGGTTTGCAAATATAAATATTTAATTTGTTGAAAATTTTAACCTTTTTTTGCATGCAAAATTTGAGGAAAGGTTTGCACCTTTAAAGATTGGATCTTTCTAATCATTGCTAGTTTAGTTTTAAATCTAGAAATTTAACATGAACATCTCTCTATAATAAATTGTAAAACACCTCTTAACACAATCAATTTTACAAAAAGAATTAAAACCAACCCCTCAAAAAAAATCAAGTGTAATTAAAATTTACATCTGAAACTCTAATCTCACATCTTAATTCCAACCTAATTAAAATTTACATCTTAAATTTACATTATATATGTTATAATTTTTTTTTTTTTTATTCATAAATAGATGTTCAAATATTAATACTTTGCATTTCTAATATTATATTTATCTTTTCACATTTACTTAATATACTTATAAAATTACCACATAAATTAAGAAATAATCATTATGACAACTCAGGGAATTTTTAGGGTGGTTCAGGTAAACTTGAATCAATGAAGTTACACTGGTTTTAGAGCTCTATGGTTATGAGAACCCATGGTATTAATCCCAAATATAGTCTATTTAAAGTAAAAAATAATCCAGATTTAGTGATCTTGGTGACAGTAAGATCCCAACAGTAATGTATTTAAACATCACCATTTCCCTTAATGTTTCATGATTCTAACAATAAGATTGTCCTCTTTACTCTATGATTATAAGTATTTGTATTTAAAAAACATAGCTATACTTAATGAAGAAAATCCTTATCCTTTATACTTATAGTATTATCATGTGTATACACATGGTATTGCTTTTCTTGGTTAAAATTATATATATATTATAAATATAGTATTATCCTTTATACCAAATTGGTATTGTTTTTTTTGGGTTAAAATTATATATATATATAATTATATATTAATATATATATATATATATCTATATATCTACATATATATAATTATATAAAATGAGTTAGTAGCTATATAATGATAATAAAAGGGTTATGAATATTTAGGAAAATCATTTACCTTGTTATTTTGTGTGATATAATAACATAGAATAAGAAATTTAGTCATTGGCTTTTATCACAATTAAAAATAATATTACAATCTCCCGTTTTGGTTTTGAAACAACTATAAAAAAAAATGATTTATTTTGTGGAAAAAGAGAGATCCTATCAAATAGGAATATTCAAACTCCCTTTTTGGTTTTGAAAACAACCATAAACAAGATGATTTATTTCGGGAAAGAATAAAATTGTAGTTTTTGATGACTAT
>APFE031521507.1:5040-35740 GCA_000404065.3 Pinus taeda | reverse complement strand
CAGAGCAGCAGCAAGAACAAGCAGAAAACGCTGATTTTTTTGCTGAAAACTAAGAAGTTTCCAGGTGGTCCGTTGGGCTGAAAAAGGATAAGTTTGCTTGCTGAAAAATTATTTTGCTGAAATTTTCTTGCTGTAAAAAGACATTTTTCAGAAATAAAGAAGAGCACTCAAACTGGTTTTCCCCAAGAGTTGTAGGGGGTTTTTCCAGAGTCACGTTGACCAAAAATATCAGTGTTTTAATGTGTTTTAATGGCTGTTTATTACTGCTGATTTTTATTTCTGCAATTTCCAACATTCAATTTTCCAGAATTTGTGTTTTCAGCAAAATTTATTTTTTCCAGCTTGTTGAATGTATGGTTATGGGAAAGGGCATTTAACTACATAGGAGAAATAAGGAGAAACTGAAAACCGGGGTGGGAAAACAGAAATTTTAACAGGAAAATGTTACAAAATCAAACAATTGCTGGACCAGATCCGTGTAACAGTAGAACTACAAGGATGGACAGGTAATGTTATAAGAGGTGCGTATAATCTTTGCAATTAATGATAGTACATATAATATGAAGTCTTTTAGGTCATGGTTAAACTAACAATCTCTTAAGACTCAAGAGATATAGAAAATGTGGTCTGTATAGATATATAAGAGATTGTTGATATGTTAGAAACTAGGTTTTGTGATTAAAATTGAAATATGTATAGAGAGCTTGCTAACAACATCTCTAGGGTTTGTATATATGTAGAACTTGCAATTGGAAAGCTGACAAATCTTTGGCATCTAGGGTTTGTAAACCCTACCAAAGTTTGAATTAAGAAAACCCTAGGAATTAAACCCTAACTAATCATTTCCATTGTAAGAGCTAGATTAAACCCTTGATGATGATGACTTCATGCTAATGTGAGACCAAGTTTTGTGAACAGGTCCTAGATTAAGAGGGAGACAACCTTCCTCAAAAGATAAGTACTTTACATCTCCTTGATTACTACTAATACTATTGTCTTTATATTTTGGTGTTTTGTTCTTTCAATGTCTTCAAACATAAGTTGCAGGTCAAAAGAAGAATTATCAAAGATTGACTAACAATTAGAAGAATTGGAAGAATTTGGCAAAGAATGAAGATTAAGGAGGAGAAAGAAAAAGTCAATGAGATGTTCACCTACCTCAGCTGGAAAGAGCGAGCTCTGATTCGTATGATTCAGGAACATATTGACAGTACTAATGCTAATAGAGATACTACTGATGCTTGGGAGCTAATATGGTTTCTTGAATAATGTAAAGCTAGACAGTGAAAATGAATTAATATAGACTTCAGAGGGAGCTAGAGGCAGAAATTGACTTGAATTTTGAAGTTATAAGATCTTGGATGGATATAATATTAATTAAAGTTTGAAGATGACTGATCTAGGGCTATATCTTGTTGCAAGAAGATAAAGAGTTTTGATATCATTGTTCCGGCAGCTGATTGATTGGGTTGACAATACTAATGAAGATTGGAAGCTGACATAATTTTTTGGAAGAGCGTGAAAGCAGAACCCTGTTATGTAGATCTCAAGACTTATGCAATCAGTTGTGAAGAAGTTTGGCCCCATAAGATATTTGATGAAATACTTGAAGAATAACAAAGGTCCAGGAAGGTCGAAGTATGTTACTATGTGATATAGATAGGTGTTTAGAAGCTACAACAAATCTCCAAGGAAGAGCATGTAGCCGATGAATTGATGAGTATTTTTTACACAAGTTCAACCTTGTGGTTTCGCCTCCATATTTGAGAGGGAGTGAGGGTATCCTCCCCGATTGAGAGAGAGGATGGACACTGTATTCTCCATGTGTCATGCACTATGGCCAGAACTAACAGCCGTAAGCCTAGTGAAGTTGTCTTATGTCACTCATATCATCAAGTAATTATACATAGAAAATCTCAACTATAATGCAATAATAACCATAGGATCATAAAAAGACAGCCAAACACAATAAGAGACACAAGACTACCCTAGGAAAACCCAGCCAACTCTTCTTCCAAGGAGAATTCAATCTTCAGCAATGTTTACATTATAAATTGTCTAGAAACTTGTGCCAACTTCCAAGAACAAAATACCAGTCAATCCTGGTTAAGGAGAGAAAATTTGACTTCTGTTAGCTTAGTCAAATCTGGTCAACAAGCTGATTTCTGGTCTGTTCTTCTGATCAACAGTGGTCAAAGGAGGTAAAATTTCAGCCATGCAACTTCCTCAAATAATTCGGTCAAACTGTCACATTTGACCTTTGGTCAACCCTAGTCAAACAGATTCGGTCAACATCCAGATTTCAACCCAGAAATTTGGTCAATGTTCAGTAAAAGCTGCCTAGAATATTCATTCCAATAATCAAACAAAGATTCAGTCAAAGCAACCCAAAAGATGTTGGTCAACGAGTCAAACTTCTCTTTCAAATTTCAGTGGTCAACTTTAGACTTTTGTTGCTCCTTCACACATGTGATTAGATAACTTCTTGTTGTTATGAGTGATCCGAATTAGTGCCAAGTGAGGAGATCGAATTGTCTTATTTATAGTGGTTAAATAGGTGCCCTTTTGACCAAGGGTCACCTCTAATGGTGGGGCTAACTTAGGCTTCTTGGAGCCTACATAGACTATTAAAAATTGAATTTTTATTTTAATAATTATAATTTTTTTTGTTGATTTGGAAGGCTCCTTGACATGCAGGAATAATTCCTGTTGCTACAAAAGTCAACAGCAGTTGTATGCATAACTTACATCATCAACTAGATTCCAACTAGTGAAATTCCAGGTATGACTCCATATGAGCATTGGTATGTCTCCATATGAGCAATGATATGTCTCCAGCCATCAATTATGCATATTAGAATTTCTAGATCAAGTGCATAGACCCATATTCCCAACACAAAGCAAACGAATTGGAACCCAAAAGTCATTGTTGTATTGTGGTAGGTGTCAGTTTCTGAGTAGATCGGATAGGTGTTCTAGTCTTTATGGTGTCTAAGAGGCTAAGGAACACGGGAGGATAATTATCTCCAAGACCAAGAAAAAGTTTCTAGCGAAAATGCCTTAATTATGTTCATTAGCCATTTATTAAATATTTTCATAAGTCTAACTTAGAAAAACTGGTTTATTTAATCAAATTTGAGGTAAATCGATTTTGCTCTAGAGGCTTCCAAAAAAATCACTTGATGGGTTCATCTTAGCCATTGATTGTAATTAGATCATGGTCACTGATTTGTCAACGAGAGATTATACGAGCAAATTGATGGGTCAATTGGAGCAATCATCAGGGAGTTAGAATTACCCAGTTTGCAATGATAGTAGCGAGGGAGACAATGTTAAAAGGGTTTCGGCAAGGAAAATTGGGGAGAAAATTTCTGAAGGAATTTCTCAATGATTTCCAATTTCCAATGGAAGGAAGGAGGTCAATTTCATAGCAGACGATAGGCCGATTTCAACAATGAAAATTGTCGGAGTGCATTTTTTGAGGCAATGCAAATAGTCAGGATCAAGTTTCCAATTACAAGAGTGAATTGCAGGAAATTCGTGTGATTGTTGGATGGTTCAAATTCCTGTAGGTGGATTACAGGAAAGAGTCAATTTGTCTTACGGAGAGATTTTGTGATTTCCAGATCGATTTGGTGAAGAAGAAGATATTTACCAGAGCTTTGCCAGTGAGAGGCACGCAGATTGTAATTCTCAATTTTCTCTGAAGATTAACAATAAAATCCTCATCTGCAGAACTGGTTCTCCCCACATTGGGTTTCTCCAAAGACAATTTGTACAAAAATATTGGTGTCAATTATTTTGTCTATACGCATTATTTCTCAGTCCCTGAAATTATTTGTGAAAATTGTAATAGTGATCTAATTGTTATTTGTCGTAATTAATTTTGGAAGACAAATAATCTCTAGTAGATAGAAGATTAAATTCTAGTTGATGCAATTAAGGAAATTTCACATGGTATCAGAGCATATTAGCGCAAAGGGTTTGCAGGAGTAAATCAACGCATGGCACAGGAAGAGAAAGTCGAGGGTTTGTAACCCATATTATTTTTCTTCAAATTTTGGGTTTCGCGATATTTGCATATTTTCAAATATGGCCGGAACAGGTTTGAGAGATCAAGAGAGATTGGATGGAGCCTCCAACTTTGGTGTTTGGAAAGCCATAATGTATTTTCTATTGGACAAGTTTAGACTAAAGGAGTATGCAACTAATGCGTAGTCGTACTGACTTATCCACGACATATGGCAACCTACAAAAAGGAGAATGCCAAAGCCAAGAGGATTATCCTTGATGGAGTCAAGGACCATACAGTCCCTCATATCACAGAGAAGGACATAGAGAAGGAGATATGGGATGCAATTGTCAATCTATATAAGAATCCCACAGAAAATAGGAAATTGATTTTCCGAGAAAAGTTGAGGACCATCAAGATGCAAAGGGGTGAAGACCTGGTTTCCTACCTCACCAAAGTTCGACTTGCTAGAGATGAACTGGTTGCAGTAGGAGATAAGTCAAGTGATGTTGAGCTAGTGCGAGTAGCCCAAAATGGGTTCTCTAAGCAGTGAGATGTCTTTGTCCAAGTTATCAATGGACAAGACCAATTGTCGAGTTAGGATCGCCTATGGAGTGATTTCACTCAGGAGGAGCCTAGACTCAACTTGGTCAGCGATAGTAGTAGCAGCTACGATAAAACTCCAAAGGTTGAAAAGGGAACAGGAAAACGTAGCCCCTAGCAGGAAGAGGGAAGGCGAAGAAGGGTTCTAACAAGGATCAAGCTCAAAAGGAGAAAAGAGGAAGAAATATTTGAGTAAGGTCAAGTGTTTTGGTTGCGGTTAGCTAGGACACTACGTCAGCCAATGTCCTAACCAGAAGAAGAGAGAAAAGAAGGCGAAGTAGCAAATAGCAGCTTCAACGGACATTGAGGATTTGTTTTCAAGACTAGAGGACAAATTCGCTCTTATAGCTTGCCACTCTAGCTCTACGTCCACAAGCGTCTGATATACCAACAATGGAGCATTATCACATATGGCAGGAGTTAGAGAATATTTCTCCAGATATAAAAAAGAGGAGATGGACTTCCAAATACAGATGGGAAACAAGACCAAATGTACTCCAATTGGGAGGACAGTCTCATCCAACATTTCAAGAGAGATCTTGCTTCAGAGTTTGATATGATTGATATGCGGCTAATGCATTACTACTTGGGGATGGAGGTTTGGCAAGAGGATGGGCACATCTTTGTGGATCAGGGCAAGTATGCAACAGAGACCTTGAGGAGGTTCCATAGAAATGGTTGCAGGCCTATGGCTACTCCTATGATCACCAACTGAAAGAAGCTACATGATGTTGATTCCGAGTTGGTGGATCCCACTTTGTATCGTCAGTTGATCAATTCATTGATGTATCTGGTCAACACTAGACCGGATATTTGTTTTGCATTCAATACATTGAATCAATATATGATGGAGCCAAGATAGTACATGGTGGTTGCAAAAATGTGTTGAGATACTTGCAAGGTACAGTGGATTATGGCTTAGACTATGTCAGATGTGATGGGGTCATATTGTTTAGTTGCACAGACTCAGATTGGGCTGGCAGTGTCAGTGACCGGAAGAGAATTTCTGGATGTTGTTTCTCATTGGACTCAGCAGTTGTGTCATGGTTCATTAGGAAACAAAATTCAGTGGCATTGAGCAGCACAGAGGCAGAGTACATGACAGCTAGTCAGGCAGGATGCGAGGCATTATGGCTTCGCAAGATGCATTATGGACTATTTGGTCAAATGTTGAAACCAACTACAATTTACTGTGACAAATAGAGTTGTATTAAACTCTCTGAGGATCCAGTATTTCGCGATCGGTCAAAGGATATTGATATCAAATACCACTTCATCAGAGATTGGGTCCAACGAGGGGTTGTGAAGCTTGAGTATATGTCTACTAATGAGCAGGTAGCGGACATTCTCACCAAGTCTTTACCAAGCGGCAAGCATGTCTTTTTCAGAGACAGGATGGGAGTGTTGAAAATAATACCAAAGAGAGGTGTTACTAGGCATTTATCACTTTTAGCCTAGTAGACACACTACTGACTTTTATCTTGGTGACATTTGTGGGTTATATTAATGTCATGGATGGATGAGATACTTAAAAGTGGTGTACCATGTACTTTTCTAATATTAAAGTCACTTGCACTTTATAAAGTGACTTTATGTGTGACGTATTGAGTTCACTTTTCTAATATTAAAGTAAGTTGAGAAAATCACTTTATGAGAAAATTAAAAAAAGGTATACAACTTGAAAAAGGTACTAGAAGGATTTTAAGTAATGGGGCCAATGTATGAGGGGGATCATTTGGGAAAAGTGATCTCAACCACACATCTTGAGATTTGGAGAGTAAATTTCAACCATTGAATCCTAGGATTAGGGATTCAATCTTTTCCAAAAAACAAATGGAGAAAAGGGAGGCCCATTCCTCACTTCATATTTGAGAGAAGGAGAAGAAAAGAGGAGAGGAGAATTTCAAGGAGAGTTTGCAACTTGAAGAGGAGAGCTCAAATTCCTAGGAAAAGGAGGCAGCTACAGCAACACAGAAATCAAGGAGCAAGGCAGCCATAGAGGAGCACGAAAATCGAGGCAGAGAGAGGCATGAATTTCGAGGCTATGGGTTGTACAATTTCTAAGGAGTTAGTTGCACGCATTCCGAGAATTCTGGGTATGAAATTCTAAGGGGCAGCGCAGAAATCAAGGCACAGTCAGCGCAGATTTTAGGATTGTTTACTGCACGAATTTTGAGGCAGTTGTGGCACAGAAATCGAGACAGACCGCACAAAATTCAAGGTTGTTTATGCACAGATTTTGAGGTTGTTTTGGGCACAGAAATCGAGGTTGTTGCAGCACAGATTTCGAGGTTGTTTTCTAAGCACAGAAATCAAGTAGTTGAGCTGTGGATAAGTGCAGAAATTTTTGGGCATGAAATTTTGTAAATCTGGAAATTATTTCAGTGGGCACAAATTTCCAAAAATTGCATTTAAAGCTTCAACCAAAGGGAGATAAGTACTTATTTTTATGTACTTACACTAATTTCTCAAGCAATAAAATCCACCTTTGAAGACCAGGTTTCCCCAAAAGGCTGTGGGGTTTTTCTGGGGTCACCTTGACCACAAATAAGTGTCTCTAATTCTTGAATGCTTGCATAAATTTTAATTTAATTACCGCTGTTAGGATATGTGAAAAAATAGTAGAAGCACTCATTAAATGTTTACAATGAATGCATACTGAAAATTATACCAGCATGACAAAACATGTGGGATGGGTCAAATAAACACTTGCAAAATCGTAAATTGGGCTTGGGGTGCAGATCATTAAATTTCTACATCTGCACTACAAGACAAGGGATATGATGTCTATTCCGTAGGGTAAAAAGTGGAAGAAGGTCAAACATATTGGAGCAAGGAGCAACAAGTTGTACAAGTTGCAATTCGATTCTCCAAAGGCATTGATTAGCAGCAACAATAGTAGTAGCAAAAATATGAAAGAGTTATGGCATAGGAGGATGGGTCACCTACATCATGGAGCAATCAGGTTACTTAGGGAGACTGTGACAGAGTTCCAGAATTGAGCATGAAACATGACAATGTGTGTAGAGGGTGCGAGCTTGGGAAATTTGCAAAAGCAGCATTCCTAAGCAGTGACAATAGAGCCAATGGTGTTCTTCAACTGATACACTCAGATATATGTGACTTGTGTCAATAGAGCCAATGGCGTGCTTTAGTTGATACACAAATATATGTGCCTCGTTGTCTACCAAATCTCTCAAGGGTTATGAGTATTTTGTAACCTTTATCGATGACTTCTCCAATAAAACCTAGATCTATTTCTTGAAGACAACGTACGAGGTCTTTAGTCACTTCCAAGAGTTCAAGGCTCTTGTGGAGAACATGAAAGGTAGAAAGTTCAAGGTGCTTTGAATAGACAATAAAACGAGTACACAAATAGGCCTTCACGGGGTTTTGTGTGAAGGAGGGAATCAGAAGAGAATGGACAACTCCATATAACCCAAAACATATTGTGGTCATAGAAAGGAAGAACAAGACAATAATTGGAGCAGCAAGGACAATATTATATGACTAAGATACGTCCAAGTTTCTATGGGCAGAGGCATGTAGCACAGCGGTGTACATTCCGAACAAGGTTCCTCATAGAGTGTTGGGGAAGATGACACCAGAAGAGGCACTTACAAGGAAGAAGTCAGAGGTTGGACACTTCAGAATCTTTGGCAATATAGCTTATTGTCATGCGCCAAATGACAAGCGCACCAAGTTGGATCAAACTACAAAGAAGGGCTATTTCGTTGGATACAGTGAAACATCCAAGGTGTACAGGATCTACATTTCGGGTAGCAGAAGGATCATCGTCAGACAAAATATTAAATTCCAGGAGGAGAAAGCCTTCAAGAGATCTCGTGAGTTGCCAGTAGATGATCAGAGTGGGCTAACAAAAGCTCCAAGGGTTGAAAAACAACTGCAAGGACAGCAGAGCATAAACACTAATACCAGTACGAGCATTAGCTCAAGTGCAGATCGTCCATTGAGTTCACAGATAACAAAGCAACAAGGGTAGGATGAGGAGCTTGAAACTCTAACCACCACCTGCGGAAGAAGAAACAAAAAGGTGCCTTAAACATTGAAGGATGTGTAGGAATTTGTGGGAACTCCTACGGTGAGCACCAGAGAATGCACACAGCCAGATAGATACAAGGCATTGGTGATAGAGGTCTTTGACAAAGAGCCTTCCAGCTATCAGGGGGCTGCACAGCGTTAGGTATCGCAGGATGCAACGGTGGAGGAGTACAACTCCATCATGATCAATGATGTATGGGATGTCATGCCTAGACCATTAGACAAGTCAATAGTTGGCTCTCGATGGATCTACAAGATCAAGTATGCTGCAAATGGTAGCGTGGAGTAAAATAAGGCTAGGTTTGTGGTCGAGGGTTATGCACAGAAGGGAGGCATAGACTACGAGGAGACCGTTGCTCTTATGGCCAGATACACCTCTATCAAGGTCGTGATCTCATTAGCAATGCAGATGGGATGGCAGATTCACTAGATGGACGCCAATATAGCTTTCTTGAATGGGGTGATAGAAGAGGAGGTATATATATCGAACAGCCTAAAGGATTTGTAATTTTGTAATTTTAGCGTTGGAAACAATTTTGGGTATTTCAGACTTAGGGAAAGTGGGTAGATGGGTCCCATGCTCTAGAAATGGGAGGCAATATACACCCAATAGGGAAAATTGAATTCTTAGTGGAATGTGGGGGCCACCAAAGGAGCCAATTTGAACCTCAAGGAAGGGGGACAAATTTGTTGGTTGTGGGGACCACCAAGGGGACATGAGGAGCCCAAGACTATAGAAGGTCGCAAGGAAGCATTTGGGCTAATCTTTTGCCTATCATACTTTGAAAGTATACCTCTCTTGGAGTTATTCAGCACAAGGGTTGGAGTGTTGTTGAGCACAAGGGATTTCAAACGAAATCCACACCAGTTTCAAAGAACTTCGAGAGTCTCCCTTGGTGGGAATTTCGGAAGTTCATTTTCGAGCTTCCATAGGTCATCATTTCCAGCATATCGAACTAGCAGTGCGCACTACTAGGGCATAGAGGCAATTCGAAACAGTAGTAATCGAGCCAGCTTCAATGATTTGCGGGAGCAAGAGCATTTCACATCTTGGTGTCCGGATTTTGGAGAAATTTTGCAGGGTCAATATTGGGTCATTCTTAAGGGTCGAGTTCATCTTTCTAGCAGTGTGTGGGCCTCTTTGGACAAGATTGCGCAAGCATTGGAGTGAGCCAGCTCGAAGGGAAAAAGGATTGAAGGATTTGGCATTCTGGAAGGGAGGGTTAGATTTGGTAAGTGGATTCTTCGATAGAGGGGTTGAGGATTACTTCAGCGATGAGTTTCTCCAGTAGTATGCACAAGTGGTCAATTGGGCAATTCACACCATTTAGTGGGCTCCCTCCATGCTTCGAGTTGAACGGAACCTTTTTCAAGTTTTTGTGGGCTTTTGGAGAGGAGTTCGGGGGTGGAATTTCAGCTTTATCCGAGCAGCAGTTGAGCAGAAATTTTCATTTTATTTGGCAGCCAACAACAAACTATCTTCTGGGCAGTGCGTTTTTCCTGTTCCGGGCCATTTTCTCATCTAGGTCAAAGACATCTCTTCTAGGTTTTGCATAGCTTGCATAGCAAGCCCAGGTTCTATCATTTCAGCTCACTCTATGTACCCATACCCGGTTTATAAATAAAATGGCTCGGAGAATTTTGTTGGCATTTGTTGTGTATTGATTTGTGTTTGTGGTTTAATTTATTTATTTTGCTTTGATATTTATTGTTATTTCCATTTAGGAATATTACATCAAGGCTCATAGAGGACTGCAAGAGGGACTTGGTACCAAAGTTCGAGATGGACTTGGGACTGATACATTATTTCCTAGGACTAGAGATATGGCAGACAGATGGGGAGATCTTCCTTGGGCAAGGAGATATTGTTAAAATTGACAACTAGGGCCAAATTCCACCTTGGGACATCTCATTTGATGGAGATGATTATTGCATTAAATTCCTCTTTTCGAGAGGACCAAAATTGATATAAAGATCATCTAATTTGGACAAGCAAAAGTGTGTTTTTGAATTTATTCCCACACATGTGCAAATTGTTCAGGTCGGCCACATCATCATGTAGGCTCATGAAGCCCAATGGACGTGTCACTTCACCCTCATCAACTTGTATAAATACAAGTTACCTCTCACCTCATTTGGCATCATCATCACTCACACATTCTTCTCTCTCCTTCTCTCATTGGTTCGCACAGCTATTGGGCATTCTCTCTCTTACACGTGTGGCAAAGGAGGTTGAATTTCTGGACAGAATTACAGGGCCAAAAATTTCAGACTTTTCTGCAGTTTAACTAGCGTTGACTTTGACTTCCTGGGCATCCTTTGACTTCGATTTTCAGGGTGATTTTGTGTCTCAGAAGGCCGCATTTTTGGGCACATAAACCAAGGCAAAAGGAGGACTTTGACCTGCGTTGACCATTGGCATGTTTGACCACAGGATTGACTTTAGGTTGACCAATTTTGATTGCAAATTTGTTGACTGTTTTGGGCTGAATTTGACCAGCAACGAAGGTCGAATTTGACTGGGTTTGACCGAGCTCCAAGTGGACTGTTTGTTGCTGCGTTGACCACTGTCGACTTCCTAGTTAGAGTTGCTTTGGCTGTTGTTGACTGAGAGCAGTATTGCAGATTTTACAGCCCATGGTCCAGTCAATTCATCAGCAAAGTAGACATTTATTCTTCCAGATACTACAACAGAACACCAAGAGTTTCACAATCTCAAATTCCAGCAAACATTCTCCTCTTGATTTCAGCATTGGTGAAAACATGGTGGGTGTCATCAACTCAAGAAATCAGCAAGATCATGAAAAATCGACATAATCAGCAAAAACTCATCAAGCATAAATTCAAACCTGCAAAACTCGAAAATACTCAACAACCTAAAAAACTAAAAGAATGATAGAAATCGAAGAGTTTTGCAACATTGATCCAACCAAAACCCAGCTCCTGCCAACGATGTTGTTCTTCATTGGAAAGCATATACAAATTCCAATTAGAAAAGAGAAATTGATGAGACTTAGTACCTAAATTATTAGTGGACTTAATTGAATTATAGATTATATATGAACTTTACCGTTTGTACTTCTATATCTATGTAAACAATTCATAGAAACTTGGTCAAACACAATCACTCACTTGAATATGTATATTTTATTGTGACTCTGTGAGACTTGGTCAAAGATAATCACTCTCCATCTATAAATAGCTAGTAAAATGTAGAGGTCTATGTGTATGGTTCTAGAAAAAAATTCCCTTGTGCTTTGAAGTGTCCTAGGGTAATTTTTCCCTTAGAATTCTATTTTGACTAAGGGTTTTTTTCTCCAAAATCAATCAGTACAACTATGAAACAGCAGTGCACATTAATTCAGCAGTGATTAACTGTCTACATATGCATGAGTATAAAGCTTCCACAGAAATATGATTTTCAATTAGGTCACAATTAATTGGGGCTGACTGCCCAATTAAGGTAAAATATGTCCAACCAGTAAATCAGCACTGATAATTGTCACAGTAATCAATATCCAACTGTCCTATCTTATATAATCGAAATCGAACAGCTACTATTCTAATTCTATTAACTATTGTGTTGTTCTTCTAACTTCTAAGGCCCTGTACTAGAGGCCAAGCCCTCTTCCTGTAAGTACCACAGAGGATTCTAGCCGCAGGATTACCTTGTCTGCTGCAAGGATCCGTATGGAAACAGGTGGCCAAGAAATAGCTAGTATCCAATGATGACAGTGTGGTTGCTACCCCAGAATCAAACCTGGACTGTTCTGCCATCCTTCAGTAGGGTTCGGTTGTCCTGCTGTGAATTAGCCGCAGCCCCAGAAGGGCCAACTATTAATCTGCCATGCTTGAGCAGCCTCAGACGGGTCTGGCTCACTTTGTTGTAGCTTTAATCTGCCCAAAACAATCCTCCTTGATGTGCCTCTGATATCCGTAGACCAACCTCAGCACTTCTACACCTTCGCTGTCTACAACAACTTTAGATCGTCCTTGAACAAATCTCTGCACTTGCTCAAAGAGCCACCAAGTTCTAACTTCACTGGACAGGGTATCCAAACTTCCTGCAGTCCTTGCGACTGTGACCTATGGCCCTGTGGCTGCAGCCTGCAGCCCTGTGGCCTCCAAATATCACTGCCGAACTTCACTGCTTCTGCTGTTTATAAGGCAGGAATTTTTCTGCTTCTGATCAGGGCAATTGGAGAGGATTCCTGCAAATTAAATCTGCGTTGGCTTGAGACAAAGGTTGCTGTTCAACACAATCATAGAGACTCCTCCTCCCTAACCAGGACAGAACCGAGTTTCTTCAAGATGATTTGTTGTGCCAGAACAAGGAAAAGAAAGGTGTCTAGGTAGGGTGGAATCACCTCCACCGAAGCTAATCAAAAGGAAGAGGTCTTAAAACCCTTGGAGCCTCAGGCTCAAGAAAATCAGGGATATTCCAATCCAAATCGATGATGATCAATTGACTCCGACTTTCCTTTATTTATGGATTTCCCCCATGGGTTTCTCAAATGTGAGGGGTGGCAATGCAACCCCCAATTTGGGCTTTTTTGCCCCAGTCGACCCAAAATTCACCCAATGTTGCCCCAAACATTGGAAAACTGGGTTTTCCCCCTTTATCAAGACTATAGCCTACGGGGTCGGATGGGCTACTCCGTCCTCCCTTGGCCAATTAATCAATTGGGGACATTACAGTACCCCCTTCCCAACATTGCTTGTCCTCAAGCAATGGCAAGTTCAGGTGTTGCAAAATTTGTCTCCCTGCTTTCTTTCAGTCACTTCCCAACCACCTGTTCTCATTCGAAATAAGCAATGCAACAGTCCTTGGCCTTCCTCCAACCTTGTCTTCACTTGCACTATAAGAGTATTTGGCAAACTTCTCTGTATTTGGTGTTTGAGGAGCATCTGCAATGGAAAATCCATCAACAAGGTCAAACTTGGCACCAAGATAACTCAGTTTTGTATGAGCCTATGCATAATCCAACAAGTCTTGATCCCTTTGTTCATTTATCTCTTTGAAGTAATAATTATCAAATTTCAGCCACTCTATTGTCCAGGATTGACCTCCTAGTGCTTCTGGACCCATGGATGGGTCTGCTTCCATGGGGTCAGGCTCCCAATGTTCAGATGCAGCCCAAGACTCCTCATCTTCAGCATTGTAATCATCATTATTATCACCATTTTCACAATTACGTGCATCTCTACTCAGCTCTTCAGGTAGGTTAATTACTTCATTTGCATCTATACCATCCCCACCTTCTAAGCTATCAGTAAGCATCACCACAATACATTACTAGCATCTTTTATCCCTCTCAGATATTCCCTAATTGGTTGTCCTACTGCTTTAAGGAATACACCAGTTGATCCCAGAGTTCAAAATGCTTTAATGGTTGATACATACTGCACTGATATATCATTAATAGAGGCACCAACAACGAGAAGGCAATAACATTAGAGTAGGAAGAAATGAATCAACAAGCTTTTCAGTGTTTTTCAAGCACTGTTTTAAATCCTTTACGGTATCCTCACTCCTAGGATAGTCTACAATGATGTCAAAAGGTTGGCTGATTCACAAATCTTGCAATGTTTTATATACAAAATACCAAAGTCGCAGATGCCATCTAGTAATACATTTTGATTTGCTTCCTTTTCCAGTGAAGCACAAAGGAGAACATGAAACCCAAGTTGATGCAAGAACACGTTGATCTCTGTTGTTGTCTTGACATGTAAGACACAAATAGGGTAAAATTATGTAGAAACCCAAGAGGAACAACCTGAATCTAGTTTCTGATAGGTTGCAGCACAAATGTTAGATGATCCTCTCCTGCTAAATAATGAACCTTAGAAATCCATGTGTTATCAACCACTTCACAATATTCAATAACTGTCTCCAGTGCATTTAAATCATCGACCTCCATTTCATTAATCAAACTAGAAGATCCACTTTTGACAGTTTATGTTACATTGTCATTGATACAATCTCCTAGGTTTCTTTCTTTCGTATTATTCTCCATTGATGTTCTCAACTCTTCTAAATGTGCTTTGAAATACAAATGCAACACCTCATTTAAAAAGGTCACCACTTTGTATTCTGTAATAACCAATTATCACTCGTGTCTTTACTAAATGACCTGATGCAAGCTTGCTTCCAGAGGCCAAATATAAGACACCCACCACAAACGATCTAGAAGTTGATGTGTTGTCAAACAAATATTCAACAATATAGGGACATGCTTGTTTCTTCATTTTGCAACTATGGCGTAATGCCCATAAGTTGTTCGTGCAAGGTAAGTGTTTGCTTGTACTAGATGCAGCAGGGTTGTATACAGTGTACACCCAGATTTCTATCCTGCATAGTCAAATGGAAAAAACACCAGAGAGTTCCTTGCTCCCCATGCATATCAGACCTTATATCTGCTTCTATATCATCCACCACCTTCTCTTCTGAAGTATTAGATGGTTCTGAAGATACTTCAGAAACTAACTTACAGGATTCTACACATATTTTTGATCTTTGTCTCTCCTATTGAATCTTTTGGGACCAACAAAATTCCGCCTTTTGCATGCACTTCTGTCCTCAGAACATCCTTATTGTCAATATTCATACAAGCAGACACAGTTTTACCATCATCTTGACAAAGGTCCTTACCATCAGTTGACCATTTGACACCTCTTTTTTCCTTCTTAATATCCTGCTTGACCTTTGTTGCCTGTGTACAAATATTATTATTCTTTCTATTTTCGAATATCTCAGGCTCAGGCTTAGGTACTAGCCTTTGAATATCATGTTTGCTCCTTATCGATCTCCCTTGTTTCTTCACAAAATTATTTACAGAAGATATTTTCATTGTTTTGGTCATTATTGGTTGTTCTATCAATGGCAACCTTGGCAAATTTTTGTAAATCTTTTAGTCTCTGCATTTGATTTTCAATATCCTTGCCCTTACCAATAAATTTTTGTTCCCTCTAAGTATAAGATTCCTCTTCAGCATCAGGCACCGCATTAAGAAATTCTGGTGGATATTGTGTTGTTGGATTCTGATTACCTTTCCTACCTTGTAATTTTCTTGCACCAGTCAACCTCCTCTCCAACCATTAATCTTAACTTCTCCATCAACAGTATTTTGGGCTTCTTCCTTCCTCTGTACATTATTATTGCGATGATCTGCCTCATGGGCCAAAGTACAGGCCTCATCTTCTACAAGCTTCCTGATATAGCCAAGATCATCCTTGCTGTTATTTTCATCTAAATCCCATTGTTCTATTGGACAGTCAACAAATCTACCAACAAGAACAAGTTTTGAAGCATTTTCATTAGTGGTCTCACTTGGAGAAACCTGATGGTTCTCTACCGTAAGCTTGTCCCCATTGTTAACATTTCCAGATGAATCATTGCCTCTACTCTTCTCAAGTTGGCTATTGTTTTCAGCCCCTTTCTTCATCGCCATTGAGATACACTGGGATTCAAACTCATGGTTCTCATCAACCAAATGTAGGGACTCGGCATTACAGGCTGAATCCTATTTCTTTGACAAACATTGTTTAGATTTCTCACCCTTTCCAAACTTGTTTTGGGCCCCATCACTAGTGTAAGGCAAAGATTCTGATTTGCCCATACTACCAGATTCAAAATATTGACGTCCTTTATTCTTTTTAAGAGCATATAGTCATGACCAATCATTTGGGCATGCCTTTGCCATTTCTGGTAACATCGGATCTGCTCTAAGTCTCAAATTTTGCAGGGAGACTTGGGCACATGTATTAGAATATTCCTAATATTAGTTTAATGCTCATTGTTGCTAATTTCTTTTCCTTAGCAGTTTCTTAGATGAAACTGAATCTCGCATAGAAACTTGATGTTTCTATCTTTGTAAAATATCTCTGTATTTTATTGAATTCATTTGGAAATCCATATGCGTGTTTCGCACTGTTTTATGGTATCAGAGCAGGTTTTTGAGTTATTTCTGCTAGTCCTTTCTAAGGTCGAGTCTTCTGTAAGCCAGGCAGCCTTCACTGAGTCTCAGCTTCGGCTTTGCTCAATGTGATAAACGCTTGCAGTCGTCCATCTCGATACAGAAGTGGACCGTTAAAAATAACTCCTCAACTAATACTCTCTGTCTCAGATTCAATTTTTTTCCGTGGTGATTTCAAGCGAATTTTTTTTGAGATCCGGAAGGTTTAAACAACTCAGCGGTCAAACAAATTTTTTTATGCTCGGATATTGTGACTGCAAATAAATTGGTCAGCGGCAATTTTTTCTGCAGATTGCTTTACAGCTGGAGTCATATGGTAGCAGTTCGACGTGGTAGCAGTTCGACGTAGCATTACACGCAGGATCGCATTTCAGGGTCTTCAGTTTACGTATCTGTGGTAGCATTTCGACCCACGACAAAGTCTCTGTTATTCTCCTCTCTGGTTTGCTCACTCACTGCCTCCGATTACTCCAAACTCCGCTTCAAATCCTTGCAGATCTCTCATGTTTCCGCTTCAAACCCACGAAAAATTCTCTGTGGCACGTCCGCGCATGGTATCGTCCTCACATGATCGAGAGGAAGCCAAATCGGATAGTAATTTTTTATGCGCAGATCAAATCCAGATCAAATCTGATCCGCGGGCGTGTGGTTTTTCTTTATCGGATCTCGTGGACAGGGTTTTGTGCTGCGACGACAGTCCGTGGCTTGTCCACAGCGTCATCGGTCCACCATCGGTCATCGTGCCAGCCAACGGTCCACCATCGGTTATCTACAGCGTCATCGGTCCACCATCATCATCGTGCCAAGCCAACGCACTCAGGTCAACGTGCCAGTAACGCACGTGCATATCCACCGTGGGTATATAAAGTAAAACACTGTCTTATAAATATACTGATGTAGCGATTTTCTCCGTATGCTACAGCAGAACACTGTTTTTTTATTTTTTACTACAGGAGACCACAGCTATATTTATATTTTCACGGATTAATTTGATACGTATCACTCAGTCATATTTCTGGGTTGCGTCATATGCTCACTAGCAGTCTGAATAACTATATTTTAGGCTGATTGAAGGGCTGTTGGTGGCAGAAGTTGACACATTTTTACATTTTTGAAGTATTTCTGAGCAGCAGAATTAAAGGTTCTTAAAGCAGGTGTAAACCAGATCTTTTTTTTGAAGTGTCTCGGGTGCAGATCTTGACCAGTCCTGAAGCAGCACCAATTTTTTGGGACATTTTCACCATTGACCAGTCCTGAAGCTATTGGCCGAGTTATCTCTGCATACAAGAAGGATGGCGTCATTAACCAATTTAATGCTGGAGGGTAGTCAACGCTTCAATGGCACAAACTACAACATCTGGAAACAGAGAATGTTAACCATTTTTGAATATAGGCGCCTTGATCAGCTTGTTCTCAACACGGAGCTCCGTCCTGGTACAACAGGCACTGACCAAGACAAGTTTGATGATCGAAATCGCGAAGCAGTTATGCTTCTCAAGCTCTCTGTCGTTGATGATCAGTTACCTCAGATTCCTTCTGGCAAGACAGCTGCTGCGATCTGGCAACAGTTGAAAGACCTTCACGAGACATCCGACAAAAGCCGAGCCTTCTTTCTCAAAAATCAGTTGTTCTCCATTATGATGGACGAACATGTATCTCTACAGGAACATCTCAACAAGATTAAAGATATTCGAGATCAGCTAGAAGCCATTGGTCGCACCATGGAGGAAGAAGATATGGTAGTCATCACCCTAAAAAGTCTACCACCATCTTATGAGCACTTCATCGAAACTTTAAACATTACTGCCACTAATGTTGATCTAAAGTTTCCAGATTTATGTACCAAACTTATGCAGCAGGATCGATGGAAACAACAGTTTGGTAGTGGTGCAGCATCAGCTTCTTCAGAAAATGCCTTTGCGGCCAAATATCAGTCATATCAGCAGAAAGGATCTTCTCAGTCATTTGATCCTGCTAGGAAGAAAACTGTGCAGTGTAACTACTGTCACAAATTTGGTCACATGAAGAAAGATTGCCGACAGAGAATTGCTTCTGATCAGAAGAAACAGGGAGGAATTCATCAGACAGCAAATGTAGCAGAACATTCCGAGCAGACAGATTCTGCCTTTTATGCTTTTATGGCTAAAAGGTCTTCCGATCATATTCCATCATCTGCCTGGTACATTGACTCTGGTGCGTCACGCCATTTTTCTCACAGGCGTGACTGGTTTATTGATTTTTCACCTTTCAGTGATTCCGTGGTATTTGGAGGAGGTGAAAAATACACAGTAGATGGCCGAGGTACAGTCCAAATCCAGTCTGGTGGACGCACCCTTACCTTCCTGAATGTATACTATGTTCCTGGGATGGAAACTAATCTGCTGTCCGTCAGTCAGATTATGAGGAACTCTCCTCAGCTTGATATCGTGTTCAGTTTGCACAAATGCTCTATTATCGACAGGGAGAAAAATCTTACAGTTGCTGTTGGTCTAGAAGATCATGGTCTATACAGACTTCTTGACACAGGTGATTTTCCAGAAGTGGCTCTAGCAGCTCGTGCTTCTCCTATCAGCACTCTATGGCATCAGCGATATGGGCACCTAAACATGCAGTATCTCTCTCAGCTTTCTCGGGAAGGACTTGTGACAGGATTACCTGATATTCAGACTCAGCAGTTAGGCATATGCAGCGCATGTCAAGCTGGAAAACAACATCGGTCTTCATTCACAAATGGCGAATCCTGGCGAGCATCTAAGGTACTCCAGCTAATTCATGTTGATATTTGTGGGCCCATGAAAACATCTTCTATCACTGCTTGCAAATATTTTCTGCTTATTGTAGATGATTTCAGTAGAAAGATGTGGGTTTATTTTCTAAAAAATAAATCTGATGCATTTAGTATATTTCAGAAGTTTAAAATCTTAGTGGAAAAAGAATCTAGCTGTGATATCATGACCCTTAGAACAGATAACGGGGGGGAATTTTGTTCTTCTGCTTTTTCCACCTTCTGTGCTACTCATGGCATAAAACGCCAGTTCACTACCCCCTACACCCCTCAGCAGAACAGTGTTGTTGAACGCCGCAACCGCACGGTTGTTGAAATGGCTCGCTCCATGTTGCAGCACAAGAATATTCCCAACAAATTTTGGGCTGAAGCAGTATTTACTGCGGTTTATCTCCTTAACAGATCCCCTACTCAGGCTGTTAAAGGGAAAACTCCCGAAGAGGTGTGGTCTGGTCGTAAGCCTAAGATCAGTCACCTCAAAGTCTTCGGCTCAATTGCATATACTTGGATTCCAGCTGCTAAACGCTCTAAACTGGATTCCAAAAGCCAGAAACTCATGATGACAGGGTACAGTGATCACCACAAGGCCTATAGACTAATTGATATTGCTACTGGTCGTCTTAGCTTCAGTCGGGATGTGGTATTTGATGAAGACAGAGGATTCTTTCAGTCCTCTTCTTCTGAGCAGTATTCTACAGATCAGCCTCACAGTGTTCTTCTTCCGGTAGGTCCACCTGATGGGAGGGATGATGCAGTATCAATGTTTGATAATACACTGCCAGAGCATCCTCCGGAAAATAACTCTTCTCTTGCTGCTCCTATTGCTCCTGACCCCTCTTCTTCTACTACTAATGTTAGTTCATCTACTCTTCGACCAAAATGGTGGGCTAAAACCATTGGTGATCTTCGGGATGATGAGCTTCTTGAAGGACGCACCTCTAGACATAAGAGCACTCAGCAGTCTACAGTAAATTTTGCGCTTATGGCTAATATCCACAGTACCTTTGAGCCTCAATCTTACTCAGAGGCTAAAGGTACACCTGAATGGGAACAGGCTATGGACGCTGAATTTCAGAGTCTTCAGAAAAATCACACATGGACCCTGTCTGATCTTCCTGCAGGGAAAAAGCCCATTAGCTGCAAATGGATCTATAAAGTAAAGTACAAAGCCAATGGAACTCTAGATAAGTATAAAGCTCGTCTTGTGGCTCGAGGATTCTCTCAGAAGGAAGGAATTGACTATGAGGAGACGTTTGCCCCTACAGCCAAAATGAGTACCATACGTCTTGTTCTTGCCCTAGCAGCTCAGTTTAAATGGAAAGTTCATCAGATGGATGTAAAAAGTGCTTTCCTCAATGGTGACTTACAGGAAGAAGTCTACATGACACAGCCTCCAGGATTTAAGATTGCCGGTCAAGAACAAAAAGTGTGTAGATTAGCTAAAGCTCTCTATGGACTAAAACAAGCTCCTCGGGCTTGGTACATGAAAATTGATCAATACCTGACAGATCATGGTTTTCAGCGAAGCCCATCTGATGCAAATCTGTATATCAAAAACACTAATGATGATATCTTGTTTGTGGTTGTCTATGTAGATGACCTTATCATTACTGGCAGCTCTGCACATTTGATCCATGAGATCAAACAAGACTTATGCAGAACTTTTGATATGACAGACTTGGGCCTTCTTCACTACTGTCTGGGGATTGAAGTTTGGCAGACTGAGAATAACATCTTTCTCTCTCAGTCCAAGTATGCCAAGAATCTTGTGGACAGGTTCAGAATGCAGGATTACAAACCAGCCACAACTCCGATGGAACCAGGGCTCAAACTTTCAGCTCAGTCATCTTCTCCTCCTGTGGATGAAACTCTATTCAGACAATTAGTAGGCAGTCTTATTTACCTTACTGCCACCAGACCAGACATCAGTTTTTCAGTGAGCTACATTTCCCGCTTCATGTCTGCTCCTAAAGCTGATCATTGGATAGCAGCAAAGCGAGTGCTAAGATATGTGTGTGGCACTTCTGATTATGGACTTCTATACACTCGCAGCTCCGATCCTATACTTAGTGGTTACACAGATTCTGACTGGGCCGGTTCGGTTGATGATCGTAAATCTACAGCTGGGTATGTATTTAATCTAGGATCTGGTGCTGTCACCTGGACTAGTAAGAAGCAGCAAGCCGTGGCTCTCTCCTCCACCGAAGCAGAATATCGAGGAGCAGTTAAGGCATCATGTGAGGCAGTTTGGCTTCGACGTATGCTTGCAAACATGCATGCTTCCCAGACAGGTCCTACTTCCTTGTTTTGCGATAATCAGGGAGTGCTCAAACTTGCCAAAAATCTCGTCTTTCATGAACGAACAAAACATGTGGAAACTCATTGCCACTACATTCGCCAGCTTGTTGAAGACGGATTCGTTCGGCTGAAGTATGTTCCCACCACAGAGCAGCCCGCAGACATATTCACCAAGCCTCTTGGTCATGCTAAATTTGAACAATTCAGGAGATCTATTGGTGTTGTAAATAGATTGAGCATTAAGGGAGGGTATTAGAATATTCCTAATATTAGTTTAATGCTCATTGTTGCTATTTTCTTTTCTTTAGCAGTTTCTTAGATGAAACTGAATCTCACATAGAAACTTGATGTTTCTATCTTTGTAAAATATCTCTGTATTATTATTGAGTATTCAGCTCAATCATTTTATTCAATTTCATTCGGAAATCCATATGCGTGTTTCGCACTGTTTTAGAGGAATCAAAAGATCCCAAACAATGCTCCCAAAATGAAGTAAATTATGCTGATATGCCAAATCATCCTCCATAAATGCATGATGAATTCACATATGAGGCATGTGTAGTCTCCAAAAGTTGGATGGCTCGCTCAAAAATCATGTGTAAGGGTTCTAAAATGAAACATTCCCTCCAAAGGGTGCAATGTTTCATTCAAAAGGTGCCAAATCAACTCCAAGAGGTGTAACTTTTGATTAAAAAGGTACCATGTCCTCTCTACTACGGTGTTGTGCCCTCACGAAGCACAATGTCCTCCAAAGAAGTGGAACGACCTCGTCCAAGTATACAAGTAGTCTTCCAATGTTATCCAAAGGACCAAGGCTCAATGCAAGTCATAGTCATGTAAAGTACATTATCCAGGAGGGGCTCAAGTGACCCAAAGTAGTTTATCAATCCGGAGGCATGTATACGAGGGCAATGCAACTTAAAAAATGAGTCATCTCAAATGTAAATGCCACTAGGTAGATCACATTAAGCATTGTCTGCAAACTTCACATTAACTCGTAAAATTCATACAAGTTATCAAATTAGGTATGGGAGGGTCATCATTAGCCCTTATTACATGTTTTAATTCGTAAGAAGAGTAGTTCCTTGGAAATCCCATCAAGGAGTAGGTGTAGTGATAGATGGTGTGGTTTGGGGGAATAACTTGATGAATTGTATTGCATAGTCATGTTAGATTGTTTAAGATATTTCCGCACATGAATGCTTTTGTTGAGGGAGTGCTAGTGCATGAGTTTCCCTTTCCTAGACATTATGTCTTACTACTGCTTTACTTTTCTTTCTCTTGTTTTTCTTTGTTCCCTTTTTGTTACTTCATTTCATTTAGTACCCTTTTGTTTTTCTTTGTTCCTTTTTTTGTTACTTCATTTTATTGAGTACCCTTCTATTTTTTCTTTGTTGCTTTTTTTGTTACTTCATTTCATTTAGTCCCCTTTTTATTGTATATGCATTTCATTGCATGTGACTCAGGATAATTTCGTTTAGTCCTTTTAGGTGTGCATTTCATTGGATAGGAGTTAGGGTAATGGCCTAATAGTGAGGGGGTAGAGATCAAGCATTAACCCTTTTTGTGACATATGACAATCAATCATGAGTGGGAGAGTGGAAATTAGGAGAGATAGAACATGTTAAGTATGGATTGGGATATCGATATGCTATACCTTTAAAAGTTAGCCAATAGTACAACTCAACCCAACAATGGCAAACTTATCTAGAAGATGATGATGATCACTGTTGTTGCCTAAGATGCACACCATAATGTGGGAAAAGTCCTCAATCCCACCAGGTGAACATTCAGAGAATGTTCTGTCACCTATTCCCAACTCTCTCCGTTTAAGCTCTCTCCTGATTAAGCTAAGGGGGTGGTCCTAAAGATGATTCTAAAAAGAAAAATTGTTGAAGACAACAAGCTCTAGGAGATAAAGGGCAGGGCAATTACCATTCAATATAACTTAAATTTAGAAGTTAATTAGCAAGTATGAAAATTATGAGCATGTGAATATTAATGAGATAGATTTAATGAAATCAACAAGACACCCAACACGATAAAATATGAGAGACAAGTGCCTTTAGATGATGCTCAAAGATAGATTACGATACTTGCAAATGAAATTATCTTTTAAGTTACAAGAATAGCAATGCTACAAGACAAACATTAGTCAAACAATATTACAAGAGATTAAGTATAATATTGAGATATGAGCAATAGAAAGACCTGCAAGATAAATATAGCTTATACTTGTAGTTTTGAGAGAGATGCTCTAGTAAGATAGAACGATATAGAGCATGTGATTGACATGACAAGTACAAGAGTAATAAAATGCAATGCTTGCAAGTAAAAGAATTGCCTACAACTCAACTTATACAATAACCAATTGTAAATTGACACAATGTTATATGAGTGTGTGATGCAAAGTGGTCTTGGAAGCTTTTGTTAAATGCCTAATCTAAGGTGTGACTTCCCCTCAATTCCTCAAAACTTGGTAAGGATTGATGAGATTTGAAAGAAGGCTAGGATGAGGAGGCACTAGTCCACCATTAATGATACCCACTTAGACTTCAAGACAACCCACGTGCCTTCATTCCTACAAGGGCTCAGCCACAAGAGACACAAGCACTGTTAGGTCATGTGTTTTAGCCTTTGCTCCAAACTCAAATTTATAGAATTGACTAACATTTAGGGAAGATTGTCCTAAATCTCTATCAACCAAGCTTATGCTTGGAGGTAAGTTTTTAGAGAATGCAAACTAAATCTATAATTCAAGTTAGAGATAAGATGTAGAATATGACAAATGCTTCAATGAGATTTAACAATTTGGAAAAAAATGCCTCAAAACTGAAATGTTTTAAATATGCGAATAATAAATGCCCTTCACTTATATGATCAAAGTAACAATTAGCACTTTGAGCACAATTTATTCTATTATAAAAAGTTTAGCTTATGCCAATGACTAATGAAGCATATAAAGATTACTCAATAAAGTAATGCGAATTGGATCTATGACAAGATGGAACAATTTTAATGGAGATACCAATTAGCAAATTAGATCAAATTATTGAAATGCAAATTAAACCAAGTAGCTAGTGAAACCACCAAAAGCTATTAGAAAATGAACACAAGATATAAGATCTAAATCTAACAATTGGATGCTATGAACAAATAAGTTCAAAATGAACAAGTTAGCAATGAGATCTAATTACTAAGTTAGTAAGTTAGTGATCAAATAAAGACCCTTCTACCAAAATAGGAGGTGGGATACCATGGGGAAGAGACCCCAAGCTCCCTCTAGGAATTTTTTTTAATTAAAATTACATAGAAAATCCCTTTAGACAAAGGTGAGGATTTTAAAACCTTGAGGATTTACAAGATGAAATTTAATATCCATCCTCAAGATACCAATGAGAGGAAATCTCTTATAATGATTTTACAAAATTTAAAATGAGAAAAATTCTCCCAAAGGGAGTCGACTTTCCTTTAAGTGAAATTCACACCAAGAAATTAACGTCCAAGCTCGAGGAGGAAAATTTTGCAAGGGATGAAGGAGAAACCTTGGGGCTAGGAGATGGAAGCCTTAAAATTTTAAATGTTAAATTCCCAAGTGTAAAAATTCTAGATCTCATCAAAATGGGATTTGGAGAAATCTCAAAAAATTTCGCTGAATCCTTCTAAATATTTTTGCTTATGGAAAAGAGGAATTTCATTTGTGTTTGCGGCTAAAGAGAAAATGGCTTGAAGATTTAAGACGACTTCCACAAAATATTAAATCTGAAATTTTCCAAGCCTCAAGTGATAGATCAATTTTGAAGTTCTTGTTAAAAAATTAAATCCTTTCAAATCCTTAAATGAATTTCACTTAAAGGGAATTAGAGACCTCTCCTAAGCTTACGACTTAAAAAAATAGGTCTCAAATGCAAACGAACTCCCCAAAATTTAATTTGAGTTTAGAAAATGGTAAACGGCCTTCCAGGAAATCTGATCTTGCTTCGAAGATAAGGACGACCTCCAAAAATTAAATTGATCTGCTGTAAACCCTAAACGTCCAATAGAAAAGAGAGGGTTTGAGGAAGGAGCAAGTGCCTAGCTTCAAAATAATTATTTAGTGTTTGATCCCCAAGCTTTCACCTGCAACAAAAGAAAATATGAAGGATTTCCAAGACAAATCCTTGTTTTTGTCTTTTAATCTGTAAGAAAACAAAGAGAAAAACAAAAAAACGTATGCACGAGAAATATATATACAAGAGGATTAGAAAATATGTAGAAAATTTACTGATCTGCTAACCCAAAGAGTATGAGTACAACTCCGCTCTTGAGTAGCAAAATATAGCTCTAATTTAGCTAGATCTATATAGTAACATACATTATTAGAGAGAAATAGATGTTGAAATGAATATTTTTCACAAGCTATGGCCAAGAATCCCCTACAAAAATTTCGAATGGTAAGCCTTTAGAAAAAATCAAGATGGGTTCTTCCACTTCTATGCTTGGGAGTTGGTTGGTTCTATTGAAAGCGTCCCCAAATGCCCAAGATTTGATTCACAAGATGGATCTTTACACAATAAAAATAAATTGTTACATCATAAGGAGATAGATAGCACAATGAAGAGAAAGACTAGGGGTTCAACCAAAAACCCACTCACTTTCAAATCTAAAGTGTTTCCCTAATCTCAACTACTAATTTAAGATACCTTACAAATACTAGAACCACATATGGCAAGTGAAATAACAAAATTTATTAACTCTAGTAGAGCATTAAGAACAATAAATCAGAAAATCTTTACCATGTCAGATGAAGAAAAAAACCACCATGCATTAGCCCCCAAATACTTTTTTTATTATTCTGAAAAGTAGCCAGTACATAACAGAGCTTCACTAGCCAAGAGCTCGATCAAAGATAAGATGTTACAATGATGAGCCAAGGGATCAATTTATAGAAAATGAGGGAGAGGAGCTTCCCACCAAGTGAAAGGGCTAGGTCCCAAGACCAAACGGCTAGATCCAAGAGCAATAAATCGTAACCCCTGATCCCATCTACATAGATCATGATGATGAAATTCGTTTCCATGAGGAAAGAGATTGGATTGACCAAAATTTGATCACGGAGTGGTTTGGACCACTAAGAATTATTTTCCAACCCTTTTCCTCGAAAAATTCTCATTCTATCCAAACAACTTGGACCATCCTCTTTTTAAAAATTTGATTTTCTAAGTCACTAGTTTCTTTTTTGGACCAACAAATTTCCTTTTGGATTTTTCTTGATTGATTTGTGGAGATTCCTTTGCTTTTTTGACTTGATTCTTTTTTTGGGAAGGTCCACATGCTTTTTAAATATTTTTACACTTGGAAAGAATTTTAGTTTTCTCTCGTTTTATTTTTTGGCTAATTTCCGGCTAATTATTTACCATTTTTTTGCCAAAAATTAGAAAATATGTATTTTGTGTTGAAATTTGGTATCGGAGGACAGGTGGTTCCCTAAGGCTTTGATCTTTGACCTAGGCAATGCATTAGCTAGTCGCAGTTAGATACTCAGGAGCAGATGCAACAAACATAGTTGACTCAGTATTTAGGATGTTTCTCAGTTGCAGTAGGTGTAGTAGTAACAACAACATATGAGAGGGAGTTGCAGTGCAGATGCACAGTTGGAAGCAGTATAACAATGTCAGCAACAACACGAATGCATCATTAGAGTTGCGTTATGGTTGGTGGGAAGTGGCAAGACATCAAAAGTGTGACAAAGGGTGATACAAAGAGTGGGTGTTGTAGCAATAATGCAGCACTAGAACACCTTCCTCGCTAAAGAGGGAGTGTTAGTTTTTGTAGCATCAAAAGTGTTCTAGTCTCGAAACTTTGTGGATAGGCTAAAACATAGGAGTTCTCCATAACCCATAAATCGTTTTCGGAAATTCCACATAGAAGTGTCTCAATTAGATTATTAGCCTATTTTTAAATATTTCCTAAGTCTAAACTTAGGAAAAATGGTTAATTAATCATAATTAATTGAGATAAAGTGTGAATCATCTAGAAACTCACAAGGATCGACTTCAATATGATCTTAACCATCGATTAAGTTTTAATCTTGGTCGTTGGAGTCCCAACAAAAGATTATAAGAAGATGTAATATCCTTTTTTGCGAAATGTCTTGAAATGGCACTATTTTATCTAAGTCAAATGAGGTTTCTGAATGAGGTATTTTGTTAAATGGTTTGAAAACAACGACCATAGGTGTATTCTTCACTTATTTGTTTTATGCAATAATATACAGTGGAATGTGTGCGGTACCAGACTCCATACCAACGATTAGAGTGGTAAACAATACTCAGAAATGTTGCAAAACAATGTCATGATTGGTATCATTGCAAGTTGTGTGGTTTATTGTTCTCATATTAAATTATTATTAAGAATTACATAGGGATAGTGCAATAGAACAACCTAGAAATACAACCCATAAATGCTCATAAAAGATTTGCACATATTACACTGTTATATAAGCAAAGACGTAAAAGACAAAGCACAAGGGAACTTGGTGTAGGTGGTTGTTAGTTTAAATCTACATGTACAACCTCCTTCTTGGAATGCTTCAACCTATGTATTACAGAGATAAGCTGCCCATGAACATAAGCGATGGACCAAATTTTGCTCCAAAAATTTAATTAGATCTTTGATATTGCTCCAACTCACTCATTGATCTTTTGGAACGTCAAATAAGCCCTCATTATGTTAAACTTCGCAGCTAGGGAGAAATTCCCTCCTTCATTCAATTAAGAAAATTGGAATATTATTGAAACATTTATAACAAAGAGAATTTGATTTCTCTTCAAGCCGACCTAAACTAAAGGCCATGTCGACTCATGTTGAAACAACTATAAATACTCTAATTATGTTACTGACAAAATCTTGATGATTCAATCTCTCTTTCTTACTTTTCTCTTGGTTTGCGACTTTGCTTGGTATACATTGATCTTCATTTTGGGTAGCTACATGACTTTGTGCAAATATAATACATATATGTAAGGTTCCTCGCATCTTCTTTAAGGGTTCGTTACAGGGATAATTTTGCCATATTTGATCTTGTGTTATGGTTTAGATCTCCTCCCGCACCTACAGGACCACTCTTGCATCTATCCACAGGTGCTTTACCCTAGCTTGAGTCACTCTTGCTAATGGTACTTTACTCTAGTTGGTCTCTTGTGGATGTTCTCATGTCAATAGCTAATCACACCAATTTCAAGAAGATGAGTCTCGAGTCTGTGATCGTTATGATGTTGTGTCTCGACATTATTTTGATGATGTGTTTCGGCTTTGTTTCATGCACTGTTTTGATGATTCTTGGCACTGTTACAATAAAGAGTTTTGGCATATAAATCTTGGCACAATTGTATAGACTGATCCCAACACAGATACGATATCTTTCAGATGGTCATGTCTTCACTATGGCTATCATATTGTTCTGTGACTCAACGAATGACACACAGTCGCGTAGTATCGGCACTGCTTTGTTTTGAGCATCACATATATATCTTCTGGGAATCTTTTATATATTATGGGCATGTGTTGCATCATATATATCCCCTGTCATCACTTCATTGCAGCATGTGCATCAATATGTTGACATCGCATTCACTGTTGGTACTGTTACCCATCATTTTGTGGGTGATATTGCTAGGAGATTTTTTTCTCCATGATGGTCCTTAATTGGCAGCCAATTCGAAGCCACCAACTAGCTCAATGTGCCATTTCTCTGCGACTTGAGCCAACCATGTGGTCCCTCACCCATCTGTCATGATCGTATGTTTGAAGGTGGGCCTCCCAAACCTAAAGGTATGCCTTGTTATTTAGTAATTGAGTATTCTAGTTTATTTATCATGGAAACTTTGCGCATGGATTAGTGGGGGGATTCAGTGGAAAGAATGGTCTAGGTCTGTGCTCTTGTCCCTTAGATCTCTTTTGGGATATTACCCTTGCACCCTAGTCCCATGGGATCTCTTTTACTGACCTTTCAGTTTTAGGGATGGTACAATGTGGGAAACCCTAACTTTGGTTACATGGTCATGCTCCCCTATTCGCATATATTACTCCCCTTCCGCTCGTTACACCCACAATCATCTTTCCTCCAACCTGGGTCCACATTCCTCCATTGGGTCCACATAGGGTCAGCCACCCCCACCCCTTGCCCCACATCTTGGCTCGTGCTTGGAATGATGCTCAGAGGTTGATGCAACTAAAAGAAAAAAAGCATAATTGGCCACATTCCATGGCCATCACCTTGGCTCCTACATGGCCTTTGATGAGCCTCCTTTATCATTCAGGAACCCATGACTGTCCCAACCCTCCTTGGGTGATGAACTGCCCCACCTCATAAGGGGGTATCCATTGCTATACTTTACACATCATGCTCTCATTACCTAGAGCCCCGAAGAGTTAACTAAAGAAAATCATAAAAAGGCAAGAATTATATGAAGAAGGGTGGAATTATCAAGGTCGGGGTAACTCATGCTCCATGACTGCTCCCTCCTATTCATTATTTACCCAAGTATGGGCTTCCCTTTTATTAGCTACCCTTGTACCATGGCATGTTACCTAGGTTGCCCCCTTTCATTGCCTAATCCATTCCATCATTATGCCACATGCCACCACCATTTGAAGGATGTAGCACCGACATACCACCCCTCTTGGAGGTAGAAACCACCTAATAGGATGCCTGGTTAACCTTATTTGGAGCTGGGTGACATTAGCACATACCAAAGCCCACTATGGAAGGGAATGCCATTATTGTTGGACATTGGATAAATTAACGCTCCCCATGTGTTTCGCGACATGGACTAACCGCCTCTCGTGGATCCTTATCTTCGGCGATGTGATTGTTGACTAACACCTGCGGGTTTTGGTCTAACGACAATCGTGATTCCCAACAAGTGGTATCAGAGCGTAGGTCACGAGTTCGATACACACCTGACTCACGTTGGGGGGGGG
>APFE031521503.1:0-13239 GCA_000404065.3 Pinus taeda | reverse complement strand
TTAGCAAGAACCCTCATGCTGCCCCTTCAAACCATCTTCCAAATACAATGGACTCCTTCCAGAGTATAAAATCCCTTTAAGGTGATCGGACCCCTTCCAAAGCCTCAAATGCCTTTCACACCCACTTACTTACTCCTTCCGACCGCAACAAACCCCTTGCTGACTTCCTTAACACTCCGCAGACCATAGAAAGCCAGATCGCATCGCAAGATCGCAGTATCCTCTCCATGCAAGTTATGACCCATCCATCGCCACCCGACGCGATATCGCGATATCGGCGATCGGCGGTCGCCAGCGCCAAATGTCCAACTAAAACACCTTCCCGTTCCCCGCCGATGCGATATTGCGATCGCATCGGAGAAGTTCATCGCATCGCCTTCAGTATCAGCACCTCACCATGTCACTTATGTACCAAGGACCCACCGCAGGCTGATGTCATCCGCCGTACTACTGACGTCAGCAGCCAGAAAGCCGAAAATTCGCACAGGAAGAGAAATCACACTTCAGAGCTCCAGAACAAGAAATAGAGGCAATTTTCGATGCGCGATTAGCGTGAAGCGCTAATCGCGCATCGCTACGGGAAATAGGCCGTTTCAGGGAATATTTTTATTCCTTGGCCCGTTGTGCGCCGAAAAGCCTGAAAATTGCCCGATCGTGCCAAATTGATCCGGTTTAAAGATAGCAGAGGACCAATGACAGAGTTTAAAGTGTATCAGATCAAATCATCAGGTAGCAAGCGTGTCAAAGAGTATCAGTAGGCGGCGGAAGCCATCAATGTAGCGGCAAAGAGTATCAGTGAAAATCTTAAGTAGCGGCCTAAAGCAGGAGAACATTTAATACCTTCCAGCAGAGTCAAAGAAAGAGGGCAAAGCCACTCAAAGCCCTCAAATCATAATCATTGCACATTTAACTCGCACCAGAGCAGAACTACAGATCCCGAAGCACAATCATCCCAGCAGCACCGCATCAAGCCTCCAAGGGCCACATTGTAGTCTTTTCTTATTCAGCTGCCTCTAGCGCAGCCAAAAAGACTTACCTGCATTTAATTCCAGTAACACTTAGATTTTTGAAGAGCTTTTCTAGCATACCTGTTTAGGTCAATTGTAATGAATGTCTTTCTTATATTTTGCTTATATATACCACCCTGAACAATGTAGTGAGGGGTTGGTTGGTTGGTAGGTTGGTTAGTTAGTGAGTCGAAGACATTACTTAATTTTCTTCCCAGCATTTTCTCCAAGTAGAGACCCGCATTGTAACTGTCATACTTTCTATAATCAAAGATTGCTGAGAGCGTGGATTTCGATACTGCTTGATGTGTTCAATTGGCCAAGGAGTGATTACGGGATTCCTGTGCTTCTACATGATTCAATAAGTGTTTCTCTCCTCTGTTAAATTTCATGTTCTTTACCACCATTCCGCCTTCTAAATTGCAGGAAAAAAGAATAACTTAAGATTTGTTTCACTACACCTTAAGTTCAATTTCTGCATTTTTCTATGTTTTCATTAGAAATAGCTATGAGCATGTATACTTAAATGATCTTGTTTACGTTGTTTCTTTCACATATGAATGAGAATTAGGAATTCTTAACTGCTCCTAGATCACCATTCATCATTTCTCCTCTTTTTCAGCATGATGAAATGATTCTCCTTTTCCTTTCATCCCTGATTTCCATCATTCCATCCCTTCGGTAGACTGTTAATTGTATCATGTGTGGCTATCTCGCTCCTTAATCCTCTTGTGATCAAGAAGATGCAATAGCAAGCCTTAATCCACGACTCCACACCCAATGGTTTGAAACTTATCACACCTTACCTTGCCTCTTTGCTTGAGATTTCTACCTTCCATCCAAACCCAAACAAAAACCCCTGAGCCAAAAGCTAGCCTAAAATCATCAACAAAGTTGAATCATTAAAGAGAGAGCCCTCTCTGATTGCAGGTGGGCTAGAACCTGCAATCCAAATATTGGTTTGTGGTTACCTCAGCCGTATCCCTATAAGGAGCCTAGGGACAACCTGAGTGATAACACCTCTAATCCTATGGTAGGATATAGCAACAAACGAAGACAAATATATGTAAATTTTCCTAGTTTATACCAGAAAACACAGAGGAGGATAGATGACCTACCTCACTTTGATGCTAACATCCATTGGTTTTATCCTTGATTCTTTCATTTGCAAGCTCAATATCCTCTTCATTGTTATAGATGAATACCCACAAGGAAGATCATGTGGAAACAACAAATGCATACATAGCAAAATTTATTCCAACATAAATTATGTAACAGATCAAAGAGTATTACACTAAATGAACAATAATTGACACATTTACGGAAAGCAAACACATAATGTATTATTAATAGATGGTAAAGCAAGAACTATAACCATTTAATCCTTCATGTTGTAAGCCTCCTTTAGGTGAGTTTCCAAGTCATAGTCTTAACCTTCTGTTAGGGTCTTATAATTTTTTATAATATCATTTGATTATCGTTGATCATTATTATGTTTGAGATGTTGTAAATAATATTTCATCCTGCAAATTATTTCCAAAGAGACACCAAGTATTAGAATTTAAGGAGATTTTTGCATGACAATGTTTAGATCAGATCGGACTACAGGTTTTTTCATCAAAAGAGCTCAGAAGCCACTTTCCAATGGTATATCATTGACTCAAACCCAATTTGTGGATCAAAGGCAAGAGCAAGTTTAAGTATGCACCAGAAAGCACAGAAGAAGGCGGAAGTGAGAAATCATTTATTTTGAATTATTAAAATTAATTCAAAAAATAAATGAATAAATCTAAACTCTAAAAAGAACATGAAAATTTGTTTATCCATTATACGTCCAAAAGTCAAACCCTATGGCCCACCCCGCACTCATGCATTAATTATCCCCCAATATTAAAGGAGTTGTCTATAATGCGACTTTTTGGAGATTCCGGTGATGGAATCCGGCGGAAGAAATGAGGTTAAATCTTGATTTTTAGCAGTTAAAATGGTTTTTTAACTGCATATTTGGATCAGCGCCCTGAAAAACCCCTGGGAGCCATTGATTGTGCAGAAACTAACTATCAAACTTGGGATTCCAATGAATTGCTGCCGGATTTTGACCGGAAAAATCCGCCGGAAAGGCTTTCAAAAAGTCGCGTTATAGACTACTGCAATATTAAATCCCTTGAGATATGTGCATATTAAAATGAAGGTTTATAAATATGTTTCGGACTGCCACAACCCCTATGACATTCAATCAAAGGGGGGTCCAAAAAGTGGTTTTCACTTTTACCCTCCTTTACAGTTGTCACCCTCGTGTTTTATCAGACCCCCCTCCCCCTAAACCTCTTACTACCTTACCCCCCTCCGAAACCCATTAACCATATTGTTTTGACTTTTATAAATGTGGCAAGAATGGAATTTCATACGATTATGAAATAAATGCTATGTGAATGGGAGGTTGAGTGAAAGAGATAAGGTGAAACAAGATATTAGAGGAAATTCACGGATGGAAGGCTAAGTGGGTAAAATGAAATTCACGGATTCAAGGAATTTACAAGAGAAAGTACAATGAAGATTTTGCAATCATATGTTTATGAAATTAATGCATAGGTGAGCTTCATGTAAATGGTTTTTATACATAAGAGGACAAGTTAAAATGAGTTTTTAGAGAGAAGCAAGATATTTTTGTTTTTACAAGGATAAAAGTCAAAATAGAAATGTTTTACCACCCATGGATTTACAAAAAAAACACAAACAAGCCGTGGTTTTGAAAACAACTCATGGTTTTGGAAATTTATCCAAATATTCTAAGGGTTAAAAGAAATTTACAAGTACATGTAAAATGAATTTACAGAGGAAGGTAAAGGATAAACAACACATGGTTTGCTAAAACATTCAAATGAATATGTCGAATTTTAATTATGAATTTCATTCAAAAGTTTAATCAAAATATTTTGGAAATATTATTTAAATATATATATTTCCAAAATATTTTGTTGACACTAATGACATGATGAAAATAAAAAAGAAGCAAAAGGACACAGAAAATAGCGAGACCCTTCCAATAGCATATATTCAGCCCCACAATCATTAAACAGAATGCTGCAGGAAAGAGGGACAACACATACATCTGCCAGAAAGGCAAAGAACATTGCTCATTCAAAGGCCCAGTCACCACTAGAATGCCCAAAAACAACAGATTTTCAGTGGTCAGTAAACCAATTCCAAATTTGAATGCACAATGCTTGCAGGAAATTCAGAGTTTCTAGCATGCAAATTAGAGATATTATCTTATCTTTAGTTTATTATGAAGGATTTTCCAGAAACAGCCACAGTCAGCAACAATTTACTTTAAATTCTGAACAAAAGATCAGAAATAGTATAGACTTCCAATTACTTAGTTATATTTTGGGAAATATCTACATGTTTTTGGTAGATATTGTTTGTAATAAATTTTATTCAAATTTTTCCAAAGATTATCATAGAATATTTTGTAAATCAATTACTTTTTGGGATTTCATCTTAATTTACCAGAAGATCTCATAATATTTTGTAAATAAACTTACAAATACTTCTCTTTTTGAAGTATGAAGGGTTGATTTTTGCATTCTAGACAGCTATTGTACTTTTTTCATTTGATGGGATGATCAGTAATAAAAAGGACATTCTTCACAGGAATCATGTGTTAGACTATTTAGTGAAGTACTTCTCTCACTGTCTATGTGTTTATTCCTTTGTTTCCATGCTTATGTTTTCTTAAATCTGAATTATTTTACAGAAAGTTGATGAAGAGAATCTGTTGAAAAATACACTCTAATTCTAGTTGTGGATAATTTAAATGTTTTCTTATGATACCATGTTAAATAATTATTAATTTCTCTTTAACTTCAATTGAACTTATATCTTTTCTTCTATCACACTTCATTTAAGCATAAATTATCTAGTTAGTTTAGCTAGCTTACCCTGTGAAACTCCTTTGAAAATCTGAAACAGATCCACGTTAAGTTGTAGACTCCATAACCCAATGGAAGTTTCAGGAATTTAATCAACCAATCAATTTTAAAATCAAACTCTAAACTCTCATAACTAGCCTAATATCTAAATACAACAAAGGTAAATTTGATAGAGAGATCCCTCTTTGAATCTGGCAGGGCTAGATCCCAGCTTCCAAAGTGGTTTTGCGGTTACCTTTGTGGTTCTCTTTTGCAACCTCAGAAAATTACAGAGTGCTAACATTCTGGTGACCATACTGGGGATCTGAACATTTCAGGTTCCTAAGAAAAGCATATCAAGTTCCAGATTTGATTACTGATGGTGGATAGTGATCAGACACAAGAAGGTTGTATCATTCACCTACCAACTCCATCTTCATAGTATCTAGAGCTTCAAAGTTTAGGGTGATTCCATTGTCAAAGAATCCAGATTCTATAGCATTCATGGCGACTCCACTATAATTTGATCAGATTTCTTGCTAAATGAAATGACAGGGTATGTAGCAAATCCTCTATCTTGTGAAGTTTTAAATGAAGTTAGGGATAAATTAGTCGATTTTCAAATTGATGAAGATTTTTCAACAACTGTGTTTTGTTGTTTGAAATCGAGAAAAATTTCTCCTGAAAGTAAAGTTTGCTTTCTTGAGTTAGTTGATGAAATATTCGAGACGAATATTGAACTTTTGGATTTTTAGATTCAGTCCTATAATTTCCAAGATCCTAAACAATTCTTGGAAAATATTCCTTCTCCAAAACAAGAGGAGATTGTATTGCCTTTTGATTTGCAGAGGAATGAGAGTTTTGTTTTTGAAAATAAGGCTGAAACTAAATATTGGAATCAAGGTTTAACCTTGAGAATACAACTGATGAAATCTTCCATGCCCAATCGAAGTGAAGGCCTGCAAGGTAAACTAATTAATCATGCATTTGCTGATCCTATAGCAAACTACATGGAGGTTCTTTTCAGCTCAAGTGTTCAATCATGTTTTCATGACCAAATCCAACAAAATTTTCCATTACACTCTGCAACTTTGACTTTATGGACAAAAATTCAAGTTGTCCTATTGATTGTGCTAACAAACAATCAAGCAGCCCACTTGTTTCAGCGGCTACTTGACTGGCTTCATTAGAATTTTTGTATTATTTGATTCAACATGATTTTCAGCAGTATAGGGTAGGTAGTTGTGTGCAAATAAGACCAACACTCTGAGCATATTTTTCAAGCATTATTTTTAGTTTCAGTTTCAATTTGCAGTACAGTTTTCAGTTTAGAGTATGTTTCAAATTTCAATGTGAAAAATGGTTTTGATTTCAATTTAAGAATTTCAGTCGCAGAGATTTTATGGCAGAATAGGTTGCAGATTTTGGGTTCAACCCAATGGATCAAGCTACTGGTCTACGGTGTTATTGACACCTCACAAGGAGAGTTCCATCCCCAGCTGGAGCCATTGTTAGGGTCCTATAATTTTTTATAGGATTGTTTGATTATAACTGATCATTATTATGTTTGAGATGTTGTAAATAATATTTCATCCTGCAAATTATTTCCAAATAGACACCAAGTATTATCATTTAAGGAGATTTTTTCATGAAATTGTTTGGATCAGATCAGACTGTAGGTGTTCCAAATATTATTAGAGAATATTTTGTAAATCAATTCCTTTTTGGGATTTGATTCTAGTTTAGTAGAAGATATCAGGATATTTTGTAAATAAACTTATAAATACTTCTCTTTTTTTAGTATGAAGGGTTGATTTTTGCATTCCAAAAAGCTATTGTACTATTTTCATTTGATGGGTTGAACAGTAATAAAAAGAACATTCTTCACATGATTCATGTGTTACACTATTTGGTGAAGTGCTTCTCTCACTGTCTATGTGTTTATTCCTTTGTTTCCATGCTTATGTTTTCTTAAATCTGAATTATTTTACAAAAATTTGATGAACATAATTTGTTGAAAAATACACTTTGATTCTAGTTGTGGATAATTTAAATGTTTGCTTCTGATATCATGTTAAATAATTCTTAACTGCTCTTTAACTTCAATTGAACTTACATCTTTTCTTCGATCACACTTAATTTAAACATAAAGGATCCAATTAGTTTAGCTACCTTAACTTGTGAAACTCTTTTGAAAATCTGAAACAGATCCATGTTAATCTGTAGACTCCATATCCCAATGGAAGTTACAGGCATTTAATCAATGAATCAATGTTATAATCAAACTTTGAACTCTCATAACTAGCCTAATATCTAAATACAACAAAGTTAAATATGATAGAGAGATCCCTATCTAAAGCCGGTAGGGCTAGATCCCAGCTTCCAAAGTGGTTTTGTGGTTACCTATGTGGTTCTCTTTTGCAACCTCAGAAAATTATAGAGATCTAGCACCTTCAAGCACTCCTTTCTCCTTAGCAAAATGGGTAGTAATTGGGCATAGTTTAGCACTAGGAAGGCAACCAATAATTAGCCAACCATTAGTGGATAGTAAGGATCTCGTTTATAGGGAAGGAGAGGGAGTTGAGGATCCATGAAAGGAGGGAGAAGTTCCACATCTCAAGGGAAGGATCCATGAAAGTAGGATCAAGGACCAGGAATGAGAGGTCTCGTTACAATATTCATTCACCTGTAACCAAATCATCGTTCTCGAGGCTTCTAGTAAGAGAATCTTCTCCTCCATTTTAGGAAAAACTGCCTGAAGAGGACCAACACGGATTTTCCAGATAAAAGTTGCGCTAGCAACACTAGGAGATTTTCATGCAACAAGTGACCAGCATAGGCCACTATTTATGAAAAACGCACTAATCTTGAAAAACTAGGTTTTTGACAAGTCCTTCATAATTTCTTTCAAGGCAAGTTTTCTTCTTTTCTTCAAGGATGCTTCTGAACATGTTTCATGGTGAATACACTGGAAACTTTCGTCATTTTGTGACACTTGTGGCATTAATGACAAAATGTTCAACACTTCAAGATATGAGATGGGGAGTGTGACAAAATATTGTATAAAACTTGATTGAATGAAAAAATTTAGAAGCATAAGTGTTGAGTTGAGAAGCTACAAGGCTAACAATTAAAGACTTTTCATTGCTTAGGAGAAGCAAGCAAAGGTAAATTTCATCGTATTGTAGATCCTATCATACTTATAAAGGCATAGGTAGTGTATTGTAATGTCTCTCTTTAACACTTAGAAGAAAAAGGAGTTCGATTTTTATCCTATCTAGATCCCATGGAATATTGACAAAAAAAATAAATGGGTCACCATAATAAGATAGATAATAATTAATTAAAAGGGTTCAAAAGTCACTTCTGGGGAATTAAGTGACCCATGGTATTACCCATGGTTTTCGGAGGTGGAAATTATTATTAAAAGGGTGAAAGAGATTGAAGGGGAACATTAGAAGGATTATTAAGGAACATGACAAGGAGCTCTAGGAGCTGCAAAGATAAGGGGAAACCCTAGTATTTATATTTTTAGTGTTGAGAGACACACCCTAACTAAAGATCATTGGTTTTTGTATTGAAAGACACACCCTAGACAATTTTTGTATTGTACGCTAATTTTGTGGCCAAGAAAATTAAACTGAAGGATGATTCCACCATTCATTGAGAAAGTCAAGCTCATTTCATTTGGGATCCAAGTTTGGAATATTGCAGGAATTAAGTTTGTATGTAGTAGGGATAAACTTCGAGGATTGGTGGGAAGCGGTCATGTTGTTGAGCAAGATGGATTACACTGAATCACAGTGGCCAAAATTTTATATTAATCATTGAGGTTGAGTCTAGGGTGTGTAAGGTCGAGTTTGTGGTTTTCTATGGGCCAATTACCACATTATATTGGATTGAGTGGCTCCATTTTGAAGCATATCTTAGGGCCAAAAATTTAAAATGGAGAGGCCCAAAGTTAACCAAAGCGGATTGGCCATTTTTGAAGTAAAAAGTTATCAAAAAAACTGACAGTTGCTAGGTTGAATTCACAATTTTCTAGGGGAAGAATTCCTTTATTTTAAGGGCACAAATATTCCTTCATAAGGATTCATTTATCTAATGCATTAAGGCTGAATTTTTGTGCCTATTGTTGAAAAATTGTTTGAATAAGGAAGGCCAAATCAGAAGTCGAGTTTCTCTTATGTGACTTCAGCTAAATAATTCTTATGCCACACTTCCTAGATGAATTTTTAGAGGAAGGTAATGAGCCCCAATATTACAATAAGAATGTTGTGAATCCTGAGGCTACCAACTTTAATTATCAACCTAGGGTTCATACCAACTGAAGAGGTGTCAACACTATGTGTGAAACATGTGATGTGTCCTTCTTTCATTGATCTGAAGCTATGAATCAAATTGATATGTGTAGAGACAATTTTCAAGGCCAAGAGGGTAATGGACTAAATCTAAATCCTATTCTAGTTACATAGCCCAATAAATGTTTCAAGGAATATCAATGCAAGCTACTCCTATGCTACTGAATTCATGCTCAAAACAACTAACCCTAATTGCAGAAATAAATTTTAGTGATGAAAAGAAGAGTTATAATAGGTATTTGATCTCTCTCAATCCTATTTCCAAGGCTTGGAAGACATTGTGGATGGGAAAGAGGAAACAATTAGGCTTAAGGAGCAAATCTGGTCAAGTTCTGGTGGATTATGTGAGGTGTTACAGGATGCTTCAGGTTTTCATCTGAAATCATTCTAAACACTCTAGAAGCAATATGAAGGTGGGGGAATATGGTGTAAGGTTGAATAATAGTGAAACAGACCTTTCTAAGCCTATATCTACTTTGTAGCCCATCTTGCACAAGGGGAAAAGTCAAACTAATGGCCCAGGTAACCATATTTACAGAATAGTGAACTAGTAAGTTGATGTAAGCACCCAAATGCCTAAGTTGATCAAGTAAAAAATGATATAGTGTAAAAAAAAATATTAAGTATGATTTTTTAAAGTTGAAATCCAGTGGAATCAACTCTAAATAATCTCATTAGCATGTGCTAAAATTTAGCAGAAATTTATTACTAAAACTAGAAATTTCAGGAAAATGGACTAGTAATTCAATTTAAGTAACCAAATTCCTAAGCTAATCAAGTGAAAATGGTGTGGGATAATTTTTTTATTAAGTTGAATTATTTTAGGACTCAATAAAAGTACAAAATCCTTAATATATTCATTAACACGTGCTAAAATTCAACAAAAAATTACTATTATTTTGCTACACGAAACTTCTAGAAATTCCATAATTGTACTAGTAAACCAATCCAAGTAGCTCAATCATGGATATGTCTTTGAAAAGTTGTTCTGAGGATGAATCATTCTTGTGACTCTATAAATAACCTATAAAACAACTCACTTCAATCATTTAATGAATAGAACCCACAACAAAGGAAACATAAATACTAGATGCAAAAATAAGAGATGCAAGTGATAAAGACATTCAAAGAAGATAAAAAAAAAAATTGTAAAATAGGGCTATGAGGCTCCTAGGATGGCCAAGCCCAAGGATACTCATATTCCTATGAAGGAAAAAAAGCCTTAGTAGCTAAAAATGAAACCAAACTTCATTATTAAAATCAATTCAAGTACATCCCCGCTGGAAATGAAAGTAGATTTTCTATATAACAAGTTTTCTTCACAAGAAGACTAAAAAATCCATGCCCCTAGAATCTAATTCGAATTGGTACTTATATAAATTGATGGGGAAGCATCCTCCTTGAAAGGAGGCAACTTTCCTCTCCAAGGTCCCTCAAAAAGTGGATTTGGTTCCCAATAGTAGGAACCTTCATTAAATACTGAGTTATGGCTTCTCCTGTAGGAGGGAACACATCCCTAGATTTTCTCAATCAATGGAGCTCTATAATATGGCAATGATTTCATGATATCCTGTTCTTTTATTGGTCCAACCTACAGCAATGGGAAATTCCCTAGATTATTTCATCTTCCAAATCTTTAGAATTTGCCCAATATTCTCACAATATTCTACAAAAATAAATATTAATAGACACATAATATTCACTTATCTCTAAAGCTTACTAATGAACATATTAAAGCTAAAAAACTTTATAGCTCATAATGATAGATTTAATATAGCCTTTATGTGCCTAAGAAAGGTTAGATGGCCCTTAGTTTGTTATCTAATTTGGAGGCTCGTCATACCTCCCTACTAAAATTGTTGCTCATCCTTTGAGAAAAAAAGTCATCTTCCTTTATATGTTGTTCTTCATGTATGCCTCTAATAAATTTTATAACATCCCATATTGATGTGAATGTAGTTGCCCCTGTTGGATGGATGCCTACATGCTCTTCAATTATTTCCTTTACTTCTGGCTCAACCTATATTTATTTTTTTTCCTTTCCCTCTAATTCTTTCTTTGATTCCTCACCTTCAATCTCAACTTCTTATTTTTATAAATCATCCTCCCTTGGATTCAATAAAGTTTTATAAAAGTGGAACAATGAGTTTATCATTGATGCGATAGGGTTCTAGCATTTTTTGTGCAATCGGGGTTATTGAGGCAAGAATAAAATGGAAAAACTTTTTATGATCCTTATGAGAGGGACATACCCACAATGTAACTCAATACAATTTCATGCCATCCTCTTGTCATGGCCATATCAAAATACCCACACTTTATTTTTCTTCCTTCCCAAAATTACAACAGAGACAAGTATAGGATATGCTTCTGAAAATTTGAAGAGTTTTGTAAGCCATCTCATCGCAAATTGATAAAGAGAATTTATACTTACCCCTTCTCTAGTGCTTCCCTTCAATTCCTAGTGTTTGGATGGAAATAACGCTTAGAATCAAGCTTCTTGTAGCTCCCTAGAACTTTCCTATAACACCCGGTGATTCTCCTGTAACACCATGCAATTCTCTTGTAGCACCTTGTAATTCTCATGTAGCAGCAATATAATGATCATGTAACCTTCCTGTGCATTGGAGGTTCTTGTAGCTGAAGAATTTTTTGACAGTATTTTTTCAAATTTGAGGAAAGAAAAATTACAACATGCACCCCTACCCTATTTAACACACCATGCTCATCCAATCCAATTGTTTTTTCTTTCTGTAATTTAAACTATAAATTTACAAAGTGATTTTCTCGATGGATAAGGTGTTTTTGGAATGCTTATTCCAAACATTGGAGAGGAGAAAATTTTACTTACATTTCCTCTAAATATTTCCTTGAATCTTGAGGCTCTTATGGTTGTTCTAGGCAAAATTGGCCTTCCTGTACACTCTGCCAGCTTCCTGTAACAACCTGTAGGGTCCTATAGCAGCCTATTTGTATCCTGTAGAAACCTGTAGGATCTTGTAGCAACCGGTTTGTATCCTATAGTAGTGCTTGTAGGTTCTTGTAGTAGCTAGATTGCATTGCAAGAGGTGGTGAGTCCACCTTTTTACTTTTATTTTTGTTTTTATTTTTATTATTTTTTATCTTTATTTTAATTTATTTTTCTCTTTTTTTTCATAGAAACATTATTGCATGCAAAATAAACTCAGAGTGCTTTGAGTTAGCTAAGTTGACCTTCACCTACCCCTTCACACTCCTTATCTTTTATCACAACTAAATTATTACAGCCCACTTTCTCAAGTCTTTTTCACTTTTGTCTTGTTCCTCTCCCACACATGTGGGTGTCTTGGTGGGAAAGTGAAGTTAACTGCTAGATAAGGTAAAGGTTACTCTGCTACTAATTTTGGCCATAAAAAACCTTTTCCTTCATACACTTGCAACATTTTTTTGAGCTAAATTAAGTCTCTAGGAGTGGTTTTGAGGATTGCATACCTGGGCCTTACCCTTGATGTGTTTTTGTAGGTTATTATCACTTGATGTTTGCATGGAATTTATGGACATGGGTGAGGTTTCTTTTGAGTGTATTGTGAGAGTTCATTGATTCATCTCCCTTTCTTCCTGCAATTTCTTATGAAAGGTATTTTTTTTTATGTTTTTTTGTTGACTGAAGCTCAATGATGCAAGTCCTTTCTTCATGCAGGTGTAGCAATGATTCAAGTCCTTTCTTCATGCAGGTGTAGTTTCGATCAGATGTTGTTTCTTGTTGGGTGATCAAGAATATTGTAGCAGCTGATATAGGGTCTTATAGTTGCTTGAGGATTAGAGTTGTAATCTTTAAATGCTCCATGGTGACTGACTATTGGATATGGTGATTGTTACACAAAAATATCATCACCATGATTATTTGCAGTCAGTATGAGTCTATCATCACTTATACTAGCCTCCTAAGCAAGTCTCAGACCTTAGCTCTTCATGTCA
>APFE031521498.1:0-32826 GCA_000404065.3 Pinus taeda | reverse complement strand
ATAATATAATAATAATTAATAATTTTTAAAACTAATTTAGAGAAAAAAGATTTAATAGTGTAATTACAATATAATAATTAATAATTTTTAAATTGGATTAAAAGAGTAGTCGAAATTCTTAAAATTTTATTTTTCCATAATTAAAATAAATATGTTAATATTAAAGAGTGGGCTTGATTGTGGGGAAAACTCCACAGTTAAGCACACTAGAGCCAGAGGCAATCTGGGATGGGTTAGTTAAGCACGCTAGAGCCAGAGTCAATCTGGGATGGGTGACCTCCCGGGAAGTCCTGGTTACCAGGTGGCAAGCTCCAGAAGTGATGATTGACGCTATGTGATTTATTTCACTAGTGTCAATCCCACTTCTTCATCCTTATGGGCATCACCCAATGCAATGAGTGCTAAGTGGACTATTCAAAAATCATGAGAAATTAGTCAATTATGACTACATTACATGGAAATGGTCATAGATGAATGACTTAACGTTGTGTGATTTATTTCACTAGTGAAAATCCCACTTCTTCATCCTTGTGGGCATCACCCAATGCAATGAGTGCTAAGTGGACTATTCAAAAATCATGAGAAATTAGTCAATTATGACTACCTCGCATGCAAATGGTCATAGATGAATGACTTACTTAACGCGACTGAATCCCAAAAAATGATATCTAATATAACGGACTATGAAAAACCCTAATACTTAATTAATATATTCTTTTCATTTTAAAGTAAAAGATGATTTTGGTCATTGATATCATTCGGCATAACGGGTGTCTCACATTTTATATAGCATCAATATTTACATCAAGTAATTTTTACATTAAGTTGAACTTAAATTAATATGATTTATTTGGTAATAAAATATTTAAGTTGTAGTTATTGAAATTGGTTTGAAAGGAATTAATTGCAATATGAAAATGATATTGAGATTATCGATTTATTTTGGAGTAAAATTTTTATTACCTTCAAAACAAGGATTGCATATTAAGGGGAGAGTTTTAGACTTGTCCATCAGTGGGGAGGCTCCACCATATCTAAAAGTTCACTCTCGTGAGAGAGGCCGCATATAAAAAATCTTCCCAAAAATTCAAAATAAGACATACAGATGCTAATATGTGGCCTTTTGAGGCTATGAAAACAAATAGAACTATTAGGAGAGTAGGCGACTAGAGACATAACAAAAATATAAAGCTAGAACTTGGGATTTGAGTCTATAGTTGTAACCCAGATTGGCTCCTTATGATTGCTAGTATAGAAACATTGAATATACAAAATAGGGGTTGTAAATGCCATGCTTGTTAGTTATTGAAGTTGTACATCTACACAAGGGATAATGGCGTGATTGAACTGAGTGGTGGCAAGGAAAATGAAGTTGATTAGATAAGGTTGAGGCTAGCGAGAAATGGAGGATGTAAACATGGTGCCAAGGTTATGTTGGATTGCGTTCTAGGATTGGAATTTATGACATTTAGGGGGATGAGTTGGCATATCCCCTCCTCGAATGACGAGGTGGGATAGTAACTTGACAAAGTTGCTTCCCTTTTCTTTACCTTATCCAATTGATTTCTCATGGATATGACTTCTCCATGATGCTTTCCATTGTCTTGATGAAATTCCCCCTTAAGTTTGGTGAGCTCCTCATCTCTTTCTTGTACATAAATATTGAAAAGGTCGACTTCCTTCCTTGTGTTCTCCTGGTCACTATCTTGCACTTTCTTCTTAAGTTCCTCATTTTTCTTTTTCTAACTATTAATCTCTTGCATGGCAGCTATAAGATTAGTCAGGATATCTTCTTCAAAGTCTTCTTTACTTTCTTCTTCTTCTAAGTCCTCTTTGGCTTTAATGTCATCATTCTTATTTTTATCTTCCTTCATCAATTATGGATTTCCTTCTTGCTTTCCATAACCTTCTCGACTAGTGGTCATGGACAACGCTCCTTTTGAGTGAAGGTCATGAATTTATGCCATGTATCTTTTGCTGATGAACACTTTTCCAAATTTCCCTTTATAGAGTTTTTATCCCATTCAAAATTGTTTTCATTGCTCTTGTACTGTACTCCTTGGATTCATCGTCCATATTTCTATCAGTAATCACTAACTCCCATACTCCAATGCCTTAATACATTAAAAAATGTCTCATTTTTAGCTTCCATACATCAAATTTTCCATTGAACACTTGAACTTTCTCAATTTTATTGTCTTAAGTTTTCATGGTTGAGAAAGACACATCTTTAGGAGGACTAGAGGCTTTCTTCTTTGGCTTTTCCAGTTGTGTTATAAGGATCAAACTTCAAGTTGTTAGGCTTTGAGTGAAGGTACTATCTTTGAAACCAGTTCTTCAAAATACTAAGAGGGGATATTTCTTTTCAATTGTTATTTTTTCAACCAGTTAGACCACTTATATTTGGAACACAAAATGAGCAATTAGAATAAATGACTTTATTAATTTATTCTTTAAAATAAATCAAGTACAATATATGTAGGGATCCAACCCTAAATGAAGACACCAATCTTCCATCACCCAAGCTCCAACCTGTATTTGCTGAGCATCGACTTGGATTTCCAATGCTCCAACCTTGTCAAGTTCGAGGCACCAACCTGAAGGGCTCCAAACCTATATCTAGTTCAGGCTCTGACCTAGTTTCTTGAGGACTCTGATCCTATAGGGCATCAACCCATGGCTTCAATTCGCCAAGATAAGTTTAATAGTTCTTCAAGTCTCCCAAAATGTTCTGCAACCAGCGCTGACAATAATATTCACCTTCAATAATGCCCTTGATCTTCAAAGCACATAGCTCATAAATGAAAAATTTGTCTTCTCAAAAGGTGTCTCCACAACTCTTCATGTCACCCAAACAAAACTTCTTCAAGATCATCTCATGATGCCTTCAATGGATCATGATCTTCAATGATATCCAAAAATCTTCAATATGTAGCTTCATAAAGTTCTCTAACTCTACCCTATTATGTTCTCAAGAGAAAACTTCAAAAATCTCTGATTTTCCAATCCCAATAAATCAACACTTTGACCACAACAACTATGAAAACTTCAACCATGACAACTTCAACAATGACAACTACGATAGCTTTGACTGCGAAAACTACGACAACTTCGACCACGAAAACTTCTCTGTTCCTAGCTTGAAACTATGGGAGACTATTTAACTGAAGAATAATTCCATCAACGTGTCTTCCTTGCTTTTCTAGGCTCTTGCTACTTCTATACATCTTGTCTTCTCTCCAACGAAAAATATGAGCTACAATCGACAAATTTAGGTTTATATTTATATTGTTTTTTCCATATTCTGAAAGGACACGTGTTTTTGCCAAGTGTTATGAACCTACTCAAGTTGGCTTGGACATTGAAAATTTTTGACATATGCTAATTTCAAAAATTGATTTCTCTTCAAGGTTAAGCAATTAGGACACAAGTGAGTACTCATTGGAAATCTTATGACCTCCTCTATATGCTGATATAGCATTCCCTTCAAGATATGACCTCTAATGATGGGAATTTATTTTTTCTTTCATCATATGCATATTTTTTCATAACAAACCTATTAAATAATTTCTTTTATCGAATTAGAGGATCAAGTGGATTAGAAGTTTTTCACTATTTTGACATTCTAGCGCATGTGATCTTCATGAATTATGACTGAATAGAAGGAATATGGTTTCTTTGATATATTCATACATGTAGGGTTACTATATTAGCGCTTCATCACATGGGAATTATGAGCATCATTCAACAATGCTAGGGTGCCTTTTCAATATGTCTTCATGGGCATCTTCAACAAGGTAACTTATTTCTTAGGGCATCTCCAAAAAAGATTGGGAAATGCATATAAGGATAAGTTCTTAGCTTGCCATCATTAATGACCTACATGCCTAGCTTCAACAATGTAAACATGATATCATAATGACATCATTGTTAGCACTTCACTATGGTATGTGCATCTAGAATTTAATTAATATACACATGCACCTAGGGTCTAGTCAAGTAGTTAGGGTTTAAGTCTCCTAGGGTTCGCACAATATCTAGGGTTCAAAAATTCAACTATGATGCCATCAATGACAACCTTATTCAATAGTTTCCATATGTGTATAAGGATGGGATTAAAAAGGGGTTGACATCACCATTGAGCAATGGTGTTTGGAATGCTTAACGAATCCTAGTTAGAACAATTAAGTGAATCATCCAATCAAATCCAAAGGCCATTGAAGAAGATGTAATTATCTAATAAATGTTCAACGATTTCAAAGTGGAGGAGACAAAAAGGGAAGCTGGAGTGATGTAGATGGTTGTGTTTTTTAGTATTATCCCATATTAGGGTTTGGTTTTACATGAAGAGCCAAAATAAGAAGGAGATATTTGGCCAAGTGTTATGCTTCCAAATGTTCATCCAGATCATAACTCTTCATAGTTCTTTATGCCTTGCTTCCAGATGGTAAGATTTTCAAATGGTGAAGTATCCCTTTCAATTATATCCCATCATAGTTTTTCTAGTTGGGAGCAAAAAGGGATTAAACTTTGATGGAGGTTATGCCATAATTGACTCTCTGCTACCCTCTCTCGAAAGAGTTACCAATTTTCTTGTGGTAATCATTATATCCATTGTTAAATCATCGTTGAATTGGTCTAGTAGTCCTTAATTGTTAGTAGGCCCTGAGGCATCATTTGTAGGTGAAGCTTTTCTAGTTTTTCGTTGATCCTAGAGCTTATAGAGTTGTTGCATGAGTCCACCCAGTATAGACAAAAAGATCCATCCCTTACTTCCCAAAAATAATGTTTCCATATTAGATGCATTCATGTTTTCACCAATTTCCATGTGGATGAGCTAGAGTGGGTAGGTTTCATTTGTGTGTAGAGTGGGTAGGTTTCATTTGTGTGATATGTTGAGGGGAAGTGTGTGGGGCATATTTTTTATGCCAAATATATTTCCATAGATATGAGCCTCCTTATATCCATATCCACCGTATTTTAGTTCTTAATATTCTGTCCATAGTGTACGGATTGCATAATCCCAATCCTCCTTTCATTTTGGTCACGCAAAGTTTGTCCCATGTAAATGAGGACATTTTTTCCAGGTTGGCTCCTTCCCATAGGAAGGAGTGTCAGAACTGAAGGATTTCTTGTAAGATCGAGGCTAGTGCCATAAAATATGAGAATAGGTAGATGGGGATGGTTTGAAGAATCTCCTTTAAGACTACTAAGAATCAAACTATGTTGAGGAAACAAAATGTCCAACTAGCTAGCTTGCTGCTGATTTTTTTACATGTTCCTCCCATAAGCTCCACTTGAGAGAAATATTGACCAACATAGTGCCTATGTATTTAGAGGGGATTTGGATGATATGGAAACCAAGGATTTTTCTATATGCATCTAAACAAAGGAAAAAGTATTGAAAAAGAAAACCCAAGACTTCATTTTGTTAATTTCCATACCGGAAGCTTGAATGAAGTTTTTCAAAATGTGCATGAAGTTCCTTGTCTCTTGGATGGTGGGAATGCCCATACCCATTGTATAATACAAAATTGATAGAACGTTAAGGAAATCCTTGATTCAAATAGACGAATTCCTTTTTTTTTTTCTCTATTACAACTAATCTGAGAGCTCTTCCTAGTCCTTTCATAGCTACTATAAAAATGAAAGTGAAGAGAAAGTCCCCTTGCCTTAAACATATAAGAGAATTAAATGGGAAGGTAGGGGATATGTTAACGATGATTACAGAAGACACTAATGATAATAGGTTGTTGATCTAGTTGATCTAATCTTGGTCAAATCCAAAGGCTTTAAGGACGCTAGAAAGGTACTATCAGTTGAGATTTTCAAAGGATTTTGACAGATCTAATTTGAGCAACATGCATAGTTTTTTTGAGAGATTTATGGATTGGATGGTTTCATGGGTGACCGTGATGTCATCGAGGATCTCGATAGCTTCAACATATGTAGTTTTATCTAATGAAAAGAGCTTTAGAAGTACTCATTTGAGTCCACTGGCTATTACTTTGGTAATGATCTTATATATGACATTACAAATAGTGATGGTTAGGTAACCATTAGGATCCTCCACCTTGTCCTTTCTACGCACCAACATGAGGAAGGTATCATATAGGACCTATAAGATGAGATTTGCTTATTGATATTCTTCTAACAGTTATTAGAAATCATGGCCTATAATGGGCTAGCACTCCTCAAAGAATTCTACAGTGAAACCATCCACACTAAGAATTTTGTTATTGAGAATTTCTATGATAGTTTCTTCCACTTCTTCAATGGATATTTCTCTAAGGATAACTTCTTTTTGTTCCTTTGTTATACATGAAGGAATATTCTCTGTGAATGGTTGGATCACATGTTTTCTATTCAGAAGGGGTTCTATTAGAAGATCTCAACAATATTTGCTGAGCTCTTTAGCTATGTCCTAATACTCCGACAACTTAATTTCTTCATGCTTTTTTAGAGAGGAGATGTGATTGTGATGGTGATGTTGGAACATGGATTTATGGGAGAATGTTGTATTTCATTACCCCTCTCTGAGCCATGGTATTATTGATTTCTATTTCCATTGTTATTATTCTTGATTTTGGTGTTCCTCAAGTTGGGTCAGAGTAATTTATTCTTCTTTAATTAATGTATTTTTATTTTGCATGGAGGATGGCTTCCAATTGAATTGTCTCCATTTTCTTCTCTAGTTTCGTATTTTCTTCCAAACTGTTTCCAATTTCTTGTTTGTTCCATCTTTTAGGCTACCATTTGATGTGTTTTAAGCTCCTTTTTAACGTTTACATTAAGGTTCATTCCAAAGTTTTCATTACATTCCACTAGGATTTTATGTTGGCTTGAAAATTAGGACGATGAAATCAAAATTTCTCAAGACCAAAGGGTCTATTCCCGGGACAAGTTTTAATATTAATATTAATACATATAGGCTAATGATTAGAGATGTGGTTGGGAGAATAGATTCTTACAAAAATATGTCCCAGTTCATTATATTTCTTGACACTATGAACCTATCTATTTTAGAGGTTGCTTATTGGGTACCTGCTCTCAAGTTATTCTAGGTAAAGGGGCCATTTGTAGTGTCCAAAACAACCACGTAGGAGGTCAACAATGTATCCGCAAAATGAATGGAATCAAAATCTAGTCTTAAAGTTATACCAATTCTTTATTCTTCCATGGTTTCTATGATGTTGAAGTTGTCATATAAGATTGAGGAGAAGGGAAATAGAAAAGTACTAGTGTTGATGATATATTTTAGTAAATGAAGTTTATCATTTGATAGGGGAGGGCCATAAACATTTGATACATGGCAGGCTTTAGTAGAGACACTAAGTCGAAATTAACCATAAGGATTTGATATGAAGCGAGCATGTTAAGAATGAGAACCTCTTGTGTATTCCAAATAATTACAAGTGCACCTAATTTCTCCTCGGCACTCAGAGCTATTAGTTTACAATATTGAACCCATTTTCTAGTTATTTTATTAATTATATCACCCAAAGATTGGGTTTTTTGAAGCATCACAACGGTGGGATTTTCATGGAACCATTTTCCTTTAAGAATCCTTTATTTTCCTTTGTAGTTGAGACCTCTAATGTTCCAAAAAATTATATTCATGTTGTGGGTGTATTGGTAGAGGAATAAACCTCCATGATATCATTGATTCATCATGAGTTGAACAACATATCTCCTAGTTCATCCAATATTTTTTGGTTTCTTTTCCTTCCATTTTTCCTTTCTCCTATGTGGGGTTTTGTTGTCTCCTTCATTAACTAGGATTGGACTCCCAGTGTGCCAGTGTTGGGTTACCATAAGGATGATTTGAAGGTAGACTAGAGGGATTTGAGATAAACTAGGTTTGGGTTTTTGAATTGGTGTTGTGGTCATGTGTTGGGTCCTTCCTTTCTAAGGTTTGGTGATTTCAAGGTGGTCAAGCGTATCTAGCTCCATATCCTTGGATTTGTCTAGGTCATTTTCCGAGATCTCTTGGTGCTTTGGGGGGGGGAGGGGAGAGGTGGGGCCACATATGAATAAGGGGGGAAATCATTTGGGGTATAGGGAGGAGGATTAGAGTTCAACATTTAAATTTTAGTGGATGGGATAGTCACAGAAGGATCAAATCTTTCTCGAGTGAGAGGATGTTGAAATAGTTGTTGGTGTGTAGATGCTTCCCAACTTGATTGGGTTAAGGGGGATGGTTTTTTGGGCCCTTCCATTTGTTGTTAGCCTTATTAAAGCTATCATCATATGAGGTGTTAATAGGATCAATGTTAGAATTCACACCTAGAAGAGGAAAATTTCTATCAAGATGACCATTGTCATGGAATCTGTAGCATCGAAAGGGACATGCTTGTAATCTGAGGTTTGTTTCTAAATTTCACCAGGACAATAAATATCGATAGACACTAGGAGAGGCTTTGAGGTGATCATATAAACATAGATACATTCATAAGAGATATATTTGTATTCCTTTGATTCTTTTGAGGATTTTAGAAAATTCCCAATGGAGGAGATGCTAGTGGAGGATTTTCCATCTTATAATTCACATGGAAATGAGTATATTCTGATCGAGACTAGAGCTACAGTTAAATATTATTTATCGAGTACAAATATCTTTTTCCAAAGGTAGAGGTAGAGTCCATTGAAGTTGAAGAAGTACGGGTAATTTTTCAAAGACCTATTTTCCATCTTCAATAATTACAAATGTTATAGTGCCCAAACCTTTGGTGCCTAGTTCTGGTTTGATTTGCCCCGTGGTTTCCATTTTAGTTGCATCCAATGAGAAAGTGCTACCACTGAGGGCCAAATACCTAGGAATTTCCTAATTGTGGCATGATCTCACAAGTGTTTCATATATTCCTCAATACAGTTAGATTGTACTTCAATTTTTGGATCTACTACTCCCTTGGGGAGGTAGTTGCTTTCCATTTGCTTCCCTAGTGGGGAGTTAGGTGTAAAACTATTTTGATGATCCACCTGAAGGTTTTGGCTAGAAACCTAAGGGTTTGAGGGAAAAGGTTGTTCAACCTCGTTGTACTTGTTGTGGTTCAATGTTATAAAGGAACTCTGCTCCTTTCACTAGCAGTAGCAATAAGAAGAGTAATTTAACAACCACATAATGCTTAGTAGCTAAGTTTTTGTAATATTGATATTATATTACGAGTATGATTTATAATGGAAAAATTTAAAAATGAAATCAAAACTATAAAATGTTTAATAATATTTTTTATAAGTATTCAAATTTTAATAATGATATATAGTTATTCATTTTTTATTATATTATATATTAAAATAATTTTTTAGAAAATTAAATAATTTTTTTTAAAATAAAAATTGACAAACATTAAGTAACTAATTAAAAAGGATAAAAGTGAAATGTTCCAAAATTATTTCAGTGATAAAATTGCATTGAGTTGGCTATCACATAGTTACCGTTATTATACTATATGAACACGAAAACATAGTTATTAAAGATGGTAACTTCTGGTGTTCAGCATACTATACATTTCTCACTTAAAAACGCTCCAGCTCAAATTGGATTGGTTTGGGTTTACACAATTTATGTGTTATTAAAATCTTAGGCTAAAGTTGGGTCACTTTCATGTCATAGAACTCGATCAACCATGTGAAATAAAATCTAAATATAATCTCTAGTAGGACCTGAAATGGCATTTTTCATATTTCTCAAAATTTAGAGAATGAAAAGTCTTGGCCTTCCTCATGGTTTTCTCTCAAGAATGAGGTTAAGGTAGTTTTATAATAGTTTCAATGTTGGATGGAAGGTTGATTCTTTTATTAATCGAATGTTATCATAAAGATTGTGTGAAACTTAATTGTGTTTGTGAAACACAATTGAGTTTAAATGTACTTTAGAATAGTTTAATCCTCTCAATAATAACTAATAACTTTAATCTCTTTCTATATAATTTGAATCTATAACTTAATAAGAACTAAACCCTGCACAAACCAATCACGCTAGACCTCCTAAATCAAATTATAACAATTTAATAGAGTTGCACCAAAAATCCCAACTTCATTGACATTACCAGGCACTTTTCCCACTACAAAATGGTAAGTCTATGTTTAAATATTAGGCTTTTGGAGAAGTTCAAGCTTAAGACTAACCTTTTAAATCATTTTTATTAAATACTTCACAATTATTTAAATTATAAAATTAAATTAGAAGGTTTTAAAGTGTTAAAATGATCTAATTCCAGTTATTAATATTAAAATTAAAAAAGAAAAATCAAATAAACTACTATTATTGAAGAGTCCCCACCCCCAAAAAAACGAGTCTAAGTTCAACCATAAGATTTTATGGACATTTTTTAGCAATTCACAGAAATCTCAAAAATTGAATATGACAATTGTTAAAAAAAAATGGAATTCTTGTTCTTTTCATTTGACATAATGAGAAAGATTTCCCTTTAGTATGCGCCCACTTGGGATAGAAATTCATGGAACGATTTACATTGTATTCCAAAGATAAGGCCTTCAAGGGAGAGAGGAATAGACCTTTCAAAATTTACCACAAACCTTTCATTATAGTCATTCCGAATGCCCAAACCATTACTATTATATATTCAACGATATTGACCACCTAACAAAATTCACTTATGCTGAGCACACATATATTGTGGAGGTGGGTCTATTGACATCTTGTTCAGAGGGCCACCTGGTGCATTGCCAGTCGTACTTTAATTCTCATCCGCAAGACACCGGGACTGTAGGTCTGCTGTCTAGCGATGAATCTAGTCTAATTCATCTTCTAATTCAGAAATCTTGGAATGGTGTTGTTGAAGTCCCCAAAGTTCCTCTGTCAAGAATAAGATATTGGATGACACTCGAACGAGTTGTTGATGAAGGGAAAGAATCTCAACATTATTGTCTATCGGGGAATACATGTAATGATTACAGGCATTAGAGTTGTCCATGGTGCAGCTATAACTAGAATTTCTAGAGAAACATAACTCTCTTGGTAGGCAATGACTACTCCAGGCAAAGCAGCCTTCTAAATCAAACGAGACCACATTCCAATTTGCATGATACCTCTGTGAGAAAGGTCTGGCTATGTTTTCTACAAACTCGGCCAAAGATCCACGCCACTAACCTCCTTTACCTAATTGAATTGCAGATGGAGTTTTGGAAGATAATGAAGAGCCTCATCTTGCTAAATTAAATACCTCCGCTGATGAATTTGGGATTTTCCTATTATTCTTCCTAAAAATGCTCAAGAGTGCTTCTCTGCCCAAAATTGATATATACTTGAGATTTACTATATGGAGGGAGAAATTTAGGAGGAAAGATAGTCTAGGACTCCAATTAGGTTCCTCAAATGAGGATGGAACCAAATAACTCCCCAACACATAGGACGGATAGTCACTGTATGAGAAATTAAGGTTTGAGGAAGGGAAATGCCATAATAAAGGCCATAATGATGGATCCTCAAACATCAACGTGAGATCATCATTCATGATTGAATCCCCTGCCTTCTGAGATCTCCCACGATTCTGAAGTTGATACCATTTTACTCCCCATTTATTCAATCTGTCTGCTGATTTCACAGGGGTTTACTGAGGGAGAAATACCATACCGTGTGGGTTCATATTGGGGGATATATATTGAGGAAAGAATGGCATAATATATTGGAGGATATATAGGGGGTAAAGGATTTTTATATTTAGAAGTATAAAAAATGGAGCTCAAAGTTAATGAAAAATATAAAGGGGTATAAAAAATGTTAATGAACATATGGATACCTACAATATCTAGTGGAATTATGCGTTTTTTAAATCGGGAAGGTGTATTGGATTGATATTGGTAGGGGGGTAAATAATGTGATTTTTAGGGGTATTTTCCAATATGTAGTCAAATTAAGGGCATTGTTTAACATGTCATGAATGCACGTGATAGGTCAGAGGTTCATTGAGTGAAAACCCTGCGCCTTATCCTCAAACCCCAATACAAAGGCAAAGGAGGAAGAGTGCTATTGTCTAGAATGCATCAATTGTGCATGGCAAGAATAAATTTCACAATAACTCTAGGGATTCCACCTCAGTTGAATGGACCTTTGATCGACGACATTTGTTGCCTCTAGATCTATCCATCATGAGGGAAGGGCTGAGAGGGTGGCATATATCCCTCATCATTACCTTAGGATTATTGAGGTTTGAAATTTCAATTCTAATGATAAAGATGAGACTAGGGAGGCCTTTAGCAAACTTCACGGGATCATTATCCAATTTGGTGAATCGTTGACAATGTACCTTTTTTTTCAGTTTACATATAAGATTCTCTTGGGTATTATCCTCTTTCTTTTGACAGCAAAGAATATGCAAATATGTCTTGTGCGAGAACGATTCCAGTATGTTCTTGATTCTTTTAAGGAGAGAGGAAATAAGGTTGTGTTTTTGGGAAGCTCGAGTGAAGGTGTTGAATAGAGATCAAGAAATCACCTAAAATGATAATAGAAGAGATGCCTCTAGCTCTCGCCCATTGTAGTCTGAGATGAAGTCTATATAACTCTCCTAGATTATTAGATTTGTGCCCAAAACCCCTTGTGAACTTGACTTCTTGATCTCCATCGAGATTAAGGAGAATCTCTCCCCCTTGTACCAGCCCTTGGAATTCTTCTTTTAATAAATTACAATTTTGGATTTATATACAAAATAAAATTTTAAATTTCAAAAATTATATTTATGATTTTAACAAAATTTTCAAATTTCCTTTTAATGAAATGGAAAAATTAACTAAAGGAATAAAATTAAATATATTTGTTATCCATTGTAAGAAAAATTCGTTCATGTCTATGTTTTGAACTATCTTAAAATCTAAAGAAACAAAAACCACATGGTGCTAATATCTATGCTTTGAACTATCTTAAAATCTAAAAAAACAAGAGTCAAGTGATGGTAATGTCATTGCCCTTGCTTTTTGGAAATTGTGAGCATATATTTTTTTTTAAATAAAACAAGAGCCACCTCGTGCTCGTATCTATGCTTTGAACTTTCTTAAAATCTAAAGAAACAAGAGTCAAGTGGTGACAAATGACGTCACTACATTCTAGAAGTTGGTTATGGCGCCATAAAATAGTTGCACATTCTAGAAGTTGGGTATGGCGATTAACTGGGGCAGTAGTCTATAATGCGACTTTTTGAAAGTCTTTTCGGCGGATTTTTCCGGTCGCAGCAATTCATTGGAATCCCAAGTTTGATAGCTAGTTTCTGCACAATCGATGGCTTCCAGGGGTTTTCCAGGGCGCTGAATCCAAATATACAGTTAAAAAACCATTTTAACTGCTAAAAATCAAGATTTAACCTCATTTCTTCCGCCGGATTCCGTCACCGGAATCTCCAAAAAATCGCATTATAGACAACTCCATTAACTGGGTAGATTTTTGTCGGGATTTTGTTATTTGTGCGCAGGGAGCGAATCGCGATAGTGATGTAGAGAGATTGCATTTTTAAATGCTGGACGCAATTATAAATATTATGCAACAGTTTGTACTTTGTGTAGCTAACTGTATTGGGGGTACCTGGACGAGCAGGACAATGAAGACGGAGTTGGAATTGTGGCAGAGGCCAGTTTCGGAGAGCATGATGTTTTATGTCGGACTCCCCACTGCTGTTATTTTCGTGGTGCTGACAGCCGCATGGAGCTTTTATTCAAGAGGAAGTAAGGAGAGGCTACCTCCTGGGCCTTTCTCGTGGCCCATTATCGGCAATCTTCACATGTTGGGAGAGCTTCCACACCGAGCCCTGGAAGCTCTCTCTATGAAATACGGACCGCTCATGTCTGTCCGCTTCGGTTCCGCCCTCTCCTTAGTCGTCTCCTCTCCAGAGATGGCCAAGGAGTTTCTCAAAACCCACGATCTGCGTTTCGCGAACAAACCTCCCTCGGCCGCTACGAAGCAATTGTCATTCAATTTTGAGGGCATCGCCTTTGCTCCGTATAGCCCTTACTGGAGGCACATGCGTAAATTCTGCGTTGTGGAGTTGCTGTGCCCCAAGCGCCTAGAGTACTTCAGCTCTATTAGAGAAGAGGAAGTCTCTGCGCTGATTCGGTTTATTGTTAATTCAGATGACTCTCTTCCCTTAAACATCAAACAAACCTTGACATCCTTTTGGACGGCTATAAACTGCAGGACGGCCTGCGGTAGAAAGTATTCGGAGCAAGATTTAAGCGCTTTCTCTTCAATGGTCAGAGAAAGCTTTCTGTTAATGGGGTCATTTAATATTGGAGATGTTGTACCTTATTTAGACTGGATGGACTTACAAGGTTTCAACCGTCGGATGAGGAAGGTGCATAAGGAACACGACCAGTTGTTAGAGAAAATAATAGATGAACACGTTGCCCGGAATGACCCCAACATCACACATAATTTTGTGGATGCCTTACTTGCAGCCTCTGCAGATAAAGATAGAGAGGTTGAAATTTCACGAAATAGCATAAAAGGAGTTCTCTTTGTAAGTTGAAATTGGTCATATTATATTGAATTAGATTTAGATTGCATTAGTGTAATTTGATACTGTAAATGTCATGATCATGCTATCGATGTTGGCAGGACATGCTGGTTAGTGGCGCGGAGACAGCACCTACAGCGATAGAGTGGGCAATGTCGGAAGCGCTGAGAAATCCGCTAGTGATGAAGAAACTTCAGGATGAGCTGGAAAGTGTAGTTGGAATGGATCGCATGGTATGCGAATCTGACCTGCCTAAGCTCCCTTATTTACAAGCTGCGGTGAAAGAAACGCTTAGACTCCACCCATCGGGGCCTTTCTTGGTGCGCTACTTACCTGGCACGTCCTGCAATGTATTGGGCTATGAAATCCCCCAGAATACTCGCGTTCTCGTCAATGTTTGGGCGATTATGAGGAGCCCGAAGTGTTGGAAGGACCCTGAAAATTTCATGCCTGAGAGATTCATGGAAAGAGTTGGGTCTGAGGTAGATGAAAATGGAGATCAAAACTTCGCGTGCCTTCTCTTTGGAGCAGGCAGGAGAAGATGCCCGGCACAGCAAATGGGAACGCTTGTTGCAGAGTTTGGTCTAGCGCAGCTCTTGCACTGTTTCAATTGGAGGCTTCCCTTCGATGACACAAGTGCGCAAACTGAAGATATGGATATGACTGAAAGGTTTAATGGAGTCACACTGGCCAAGGCTCGAGAACTGTGGGCTATTCCAACACCACGCCTAAAATGCATTTCGCAGGCGAAATAGAACTTCAGAGTTCGAATGGAACTGTGTGGAAATAGTAGTGTTTCTATGATAAATGTATGGAAATAAAATGCAGGTGAAATAGAACTCCAGATTTCGAATGAAACTTTGTGGAAATAGAAGTGTTTTTATCGTAAATGCGTGGAAAAAAAATGCTGGTGAAATAGAACTTCAGGCATTATTATTTATGCTTTAATATTTTGTTTTTAATGTTTTTTCAGCGGAATGAGAATTTGCAGAGAATCCGTAATTTTATAAAATTATATAATTATGGTTAATTATCATGAAATTATATGATTATCACTCAAGAAATTTGATATATTTTATTATTTTCATCATTATATACTCACTTGATATTTTTAATGCTAAATTTTGATAAGTCATAATCTTCCTCTAATTGTGAAGAAAACATTCTTTCTACGTTTAATGTATTAAAACTCCTGTTCAATATGTTTATATTGAATTTAATTAAGTATATGCATTAATTTCAATTTGATTAATGCTGTCATCTCTCATAAAATGCTTATTCCTAAAAATTTGTGCATTATAAAATAAAAATATAAAATAACATATGTATAAGTCTAATGTGCAACTTAATCTCAGTCAAGTTTTTTCAAACAATTACATATGAGTGGAGATATGGATGGCATATTCCAAAAGAAATCTAATTTTCGTTGAGGGAACACAATTAACTGAATGAGCATATTGATAGTTAAAATGAGATTAATGATGTTTTATAATGCTTTTAATTACAATTATCAAAACATGTATATTTATTGTTGTTTTAAATTATAATTGTTTTAATTTTATTTTTATAAATAATTTATTTTAGTTTATATATATTATATATATATTTATATTTATATATATATATATATATATATATATATATATAATATATATATATATTATATATATATCTTTTTGTTGTTTTATTATAATGATTTATATTTTTATGTAGTAAATAATTTAATTTAATTAAAAAGAGACGCATGTCAACTCTTGTTTCAAGAGTAAAGAAGTTATGTATAGCTGTTATATTAAGCTAGAGAATAGAGTATTGGAAATAACGATCTTAATTTATTTTTATATGAAAATTATGACACTTAAATACGATTTAGTAAGTATCAATTATTTTTCCTACAATGGTTTTTCAAACAATGAGGCAAAGTGCAAACTTGAATTTCATAGTGTACTATTCCTTGAGTTCATTGTGAAGTTGAAATCCCATCAAACTAATAAATTAATAGATGGAGGCAAAGTTGCACTAATAAAATTAGAGATTTTTTTTTGTGTTGAATACACAAGATAGATCTAGTATATGATGATTGAATTCTCTCTAAGCCTTTTTTTTTTATTTTAATTGTACTCACACTTAATCACTAAAAGGAGTTAGTTTTAAAATTCATTATAACTTAATTATTTTCTAATTAATATATTCTTTTCATTTTAAAGTGATTGATGATTTTGGTCATTGATATCATTTGTTATAGTGGGTGTTTTACATTTATATAGTATTAATATTTATATCAAGTAATATTTACATTAAGTAATATTTGCATTAAGTTGAAGTTAAATTAATACGATTTATTTGGTAATAGAATATTTAAGGTGTATTTGAAAAAAAATAAATTATAAAATTAAAATGATATTGACATTATGTATAATTTTTTGGAGTAAGATTTGTATTACCTTTAAATAGAGATTGTATAATAAGGTGAGAGTTTTAGACTTGTCTGTAATCGAGGAGGCTCGTCCATATCCAAAAGTGAACTTTGCTGAGAGAGTTGCATATAAAAAGCCTCCCAAAAGTTCAAAGTAACACACTCATATGCTAATATGTGGGTTTTTTAGGCTATGAAAACAAATAGAACTATTAGGAGAGTACGAGACTAGAGACATAATGAAAATATAAAGCTAGCACATGGGATTTGAGTCTCTAGTTGCAACCTAGGTTGGCTCCTCATGATTGGTAGTATAACAACCTTGAATATCCATAGTAACGGTTGTAAATTTCACCATGTTTGTTAGTTATTTCACTTGTAAATTTACATGAGGGAGAATGGGGCGATTGAACCGAGCGGTGGCAATGAAAACAAAGCCGATTAGACATTAGGTGATTGCTAGCAAGAGAGGAAATGTGAACATGGTATTGTGGTTATCATACTTGTGTTTCTAGGATTGAACTTTATGGACTTTTAGGGGCAGGCTATCATGTCCTCAGTGAATGAAGAAGTGGGATGATGGCAACCTTCTCCTCGCCAATTTCACATGCTTAACACCCTTCCCAAGATTGTATGTATTTTTGAATGAGTTGCCCACAAGCCTTCTTGAGAGGAGTTTGTACGAGAAGATTCCAAGTGGAGGAGATCTTGGGAAAATAGTCCAAACAAACATAATTCACAAGCATGCCAACCACCTTGTTCCTTGATAATTGAATATAGAGGGGAATAATGATAGGGAGGTTGGTGATTTGAGTGGAGACTCGAACTAACAATTCTTCCAAGTGTCATCTCCTAGATACTCCATGAATAGGCATGTCGTTTTGGAGTTTATAGAGCATATGGATTATGAGTTGGGAATATCATTCCTCAAAAACTTTAGAAAATCCTTGTTTAATTGTGTTCTATCCAGGCCTTCGAGGAGAATAGTTAACTCTGTTGCATTATTTCTCTTGATGCCCAATGTGCTACAGTATATGTAGAGTGATAAAGCAAGATGATTTATGAATATGCCACTTCAACTGGGATAACCTTTGAAGCATCATTAAATTTTAGGCCTTGTTGGTCCTTACACTTGGAAAGCCATGTAACATATGTAATATTTCTTGTGGTTAATAGAAGGCTCCACTTTTATTTGACTAAAAAAAGCAATTCGTCTTCCCTAAAATATGCCCTAAAACTGTTTCTTTTTTACTAAGAGCTCATTTTTTTTGGACGTAAAAATACATATTAACAACCTAAAACCCATATGCCCATGGAAAAAATAAATACCTACCCTTTAGAAGCAACCACCAAATTATTTAAATTATTTAAATTAATGTGTTTTATATAACTATTTAAATTAATACGTCCTTTATAACTGAGATATATTGTGCACTATATTTTCTACATTATAAAATAATTTTTCATTGACTTGAAGATATCAATCTTTTAAACAGTAATTTAAAAACACGAAATACCATATATTGTGCATTATATTTTCTACACCATAAAATAATTTTTAATCGACTTAGAAAATATCAAACTTTTAAACTTTTAAAATAAAATAATTTAAAAAACACAAAATGCGATACAGTGCACTATATTTTCTACATCATAAAATTACCATACAGTGCACTATATTTTCTACATCATAAAATATTTTTTCATTGACTTCGAAGATATCAATCTTTTAAACTTTTTAAAATAAGCAATTTAAAAACACAAAATGCCAATCGCTCCTCTAAAATATTTAATTTTTTTTTGTTTGATTTTACAATTATTTTGAAAAACGCTTCGAAAGATATAAAAATAAAATTGTTCACCCGATTTTTTTATTTTTTAATAATTGGCATCTACTTGGTTTTGTATTTTTCTGTGAGAGGGTCCTTTTCGCTGATTTTGAATGACTCACCTTATCAACATCTTATTTTTGTCAAAGATTTTATGCGATTCCCTCTTTTGGAAAATACGTAAAAGTAAGGATTGCTTTTATGGATGAACGAATTTTCCTTTTAATATACTCAAAAGATTTTACTGGATTCAATCTTTTAAAAAAATACGTAAAAATAATAGGAAATGCGTTTATGTTTCCAGGAGATTTCAAGTGTTTATTATTTATTGTCGGGTTGCTAACGTCGATGGTGGAAGACTTTGTAATTTTATTGTGGGGTTGCTAACCTTAAAAGTAACCATTTAATGAAAGATGTTGATTGAAAATGTACGATGTAAATTGATGACCGCCTTGTTAATTGAAATTCAGAAATTAAATTAAAATAAATCCACGCGGAAATTGCAACCCTGCAATGTGAATTGCTACCATCGGTAATCAATTAGATTCAGTAATGCTGCCATTTTTTCCACAAATTCGTAAGAGGTGGCATTACGTAACTTTGACATTTTTTTTTCAGCACGCAAAAAAAAGCTTTATAGTTATATGATGATGGTCCAAAAAATATATCATCAAAAATACAGTAATGTGATTCATGGGCAGCTCTGATATGAGGAAAAAAGAACATAAGACTTTTAAGAGATAGAATATTTGCTTTGCAGGCAGATCAGCTATGTGGTAGCCATAAAGAAAATATTGGCATGTTTTATTATATAAAAAATGATAAGCATTCCCATGAGTCAGAAAAAGAGAGATCATAAGTCAACAAAAGAGACAAGGGTTGGGGATCAAAAATGCTATGAGAGAAGAATTCATAAAATAGTGAAAAAAGAACCCTGCATAGAAAATTCTTGAATCTGGTGGAAGGAGTTGTCAATTGAAATCTGCAGCCTCCATATTCCTTGTGGCATTGACAGTCCCTATTTAGACAATGCATCAATGCTCTTATTTTTTCCCCTGTGGATGTGGGAGATTGTGTAGCCCTTCATGTTAAGGCACATAGCCATGATCAATGGTGACTTTGGAATCTCCAAAGATGTGAAGGTTTTTGAGATCCAGGAAATCAGAGAAAATGATGAGACCAGCCAGAGCCATGAATTGTAAAGCTGCCATTATTTTTACAAAATCGTAAGAGGTGACATCTCATATAATTGTAGATTATTCCAGGCCCACTTTTTTATATAATTTTTAATATAATAATATAATTAAAATTAATAGTTTTTAAAACTATTTAGAGAAAAAAATTTAATAGTAATTAAATATAATATTAATAATTTTTAAATTGGTATTAAAATAGTTGAAATTCTAAATTTTTTTTTTTTCTATAATTAAAATAATATGTTAATATAAATATGTAATTACTTTCTAATTTATATATTTATTTCATATCAAAGTAAAAGATGACTTTATCTAATTTTTTTAAAATTTTTCAGTTTGATGAGTGTTCAATGGACTATTAAAAAATCATTAGAAATTAGTTGACTACAACTATCTCTCATGGAAATGGTCGTAGATGAATGACTTACTTAATGCAGTTGAATCCCAAAAAATGATCTCTAATATAATGCACTGCGAAAACCCCCAATACTTAATTCAAAAAAGTGAAGGGAAGTCTACTTGAATGGTTCATGAGGCACAATACTTGCTAAGGTTTTGCAAATGGGGTAGCAAACTATGTGGGCTTGATTGTGGGGAAAACCCCACAGTTAAGCATGCTTGAGCCATAGGTGATCTGGGATGGTTCACCTCTCGGGAAATCATGGTTACCGGGTGCAAGGCCCGGAAGTGATGATTGACGCTATGTGATTTATTTCACGAGTTTCAATCCCACTTCTTCACCCTTGTGAGCATCATCTGATGTAATGAGTGCTAAGTGGACTATTCAAAATTCATAAGAAATTAGTCAATTACAACTACCTCTCTTGGAAATGGTCATAGATGAATGACTTACTTAACAAAGTTGAATCCCAAAAAAAGATCTCTAATATAACGCACTGCGAAACCCCCAATACTTAATTCAAAAGAGTGAGGGGAAGTATACTTGAATGGTTCATGAGGCACAATACTTGCTAAGGTTTTTCAAATGGGGTAGCAAACTAAGTGGGATTGATTGTGGGGAAAACTCCATAGTTAAGCACGCTTGAGCCATAAGCGATCTTGGATGGGTGACCTCCCGGAAAATCCTGGTGCAAACCTCGGAAGTGATGATTGACGCTATCTGATTTATTTCACTAGTTTCAATCCCACTTCCTCACCCTTGTGAGGATCACCTAGTGCAATGAGTGCTAAGTGGACTATTCAGAAATCATGAGAAATTAGTCAATTATGACTACCTCTCATGGAAATGGTCATAGATGAATGACTTGAATAACGCAGTTGAATCCCAAAAAATGATATCTCATATAACGCACTGCGAAAACCCCAATATTTATTAAAAAGAGTGAAGGGAAGTCTATTTGAATGGTTCACGAGGCACAATACTTGCTAAGGTTTTGCAAATGGGGTAGCAAGCTAAGTGTGCTTGATTGTGGGGAAAACTCCATAGTTAAGCATGTTAGAGCCAAAGGCAATCTGGGATGGGTGACCTCCCACGAAGTCCTGGTTACCATGTCGCAAGCTCCAGAAGTGATGATTGACACTATGTGATTTATTTCACTAGTGTCAATCCCACTTCTTCATCCTTGTGAGCATCACCCAATGAAATGAGTGCTAAGTGGACTATTCAAAAATCATGAGAAATTAGTCAATTATGACTACCTCAAATGGAAATGGTTATAGATGAATGACTTACTTAACGCGACTGAATCCCAAAAAATGATATCTAATATAACGGACTATGAAAAACCCTAGTACTTAATTAATATATTCTTTTCATTTTAAAGTAAAAGATGATTTTGGTCATTGATATCATTTGGCATAACGGGTGTCTCGCATTTTAAATAGCATCAACATTTACATCAAGTAATTTTTACATTAAGTTGAACTTAAATTAATATGATTTATTTGGTAATAAAATATTTAAGTTGTAACTATTGAAACTAGTTTGAAAGGAATTAATTGCAATATGAAAATGATATTGAGATTATCTATTTATTTTGGAGCACAATGTTTATTACCTTCAAAACAAGGATTGCATATTAAGGTGAGAGTTTTAGACTTGTCCATCACTGGGAAGGTTCCACCATATCTAAAAGTTCACTCTCGTGAGAGAGGCTACATATAAAAAATCTTCCCAAAAATTCAAAATAAGACATACATATGCTAATATGTGGCCTTTTGACACTATGAAAACAAATAGAACTATTAGGAGAGTATGCGACTAGAGACATAACAAAAATATAAAGCTAGAACTTGGGATTTGAGTCTATAGTTGTAACCTAGATTGGCTCCTTATGATTGCTAGTATAGAAACCCTGAATATACAAGAGAGGGGTTGTAAATGCCATGTTTGTTAGTTATTGAAGTTGTACATCTACACGAGGGATAATGGGGTGATTGAACTGAATGGTGGCAAGGAAAATGAAGTTGATTAGACAAGGGTGAGGCTAGCAAGAAATGAAGGATGTAAACATGGTGCTAGGGTTATGTTGGATTGTGTTCTAGGATTGGAATTTATGACATTTAGGGGGATGAGTTTCTATGTCCCCTCCTTGAATGACCAGGTGGGATAGTAACTTGACAAAGCTGCTTCCCTTTCCTTTACCTTATCCAATTGATTTTTCATGGATATGACTTCTCCATGATGCTTTCATTGTTTTTGATGAAATTCCCCCTTAAGTTTGGTGAGCTCCTCATCTCTTTCTTGTACTTAAATATTGAAAAGGTCGAATTCCTTCCTTGTGTTCTCTTGGTCACTATCTTGCACTTTCTTCATGAGTTCCTCATTTTTCTTTTTCTAACTGTTAATCTCTTGCATGGCAGCTATAAGATTAGTCAGGATATCTTCTTCAAAGTCTTCTTTACTTTCTTCTTCTTCTAGGTAATCTTTTTCTTTAATGTCATCATTCTTATTTTTTTCTTCCTTCATCGATTATGGATTTCCTTCTTGCTTTCCATAACCTTCTCGACTAGTGGTCATGGACAACGCTCCTTTTGAGTGAAGGTCATGAATCTATGACATGTATCTTTTGCTGATGAACACTTTTCCAAATTTCCCTTTATAGAGTTTGGTAGCCCATTCAAAATTGTTTTCATTGCTCTTGTATTGTACTCCTTGGATTCATCGTCCATATTTCTATCAGTCATCACTAATTCCCATACTCCAATGCCTTAATACATTAAGAAATTTCTCATTTTTACCTTCCATATATCAAATTTTCCATTGAACACTTGAACTTTCTCAATTTTATTGTCTTAAGTTTTCATGGTTGAGGAAGACACATCTTTAGGAGGACTAGAGGCTTTCTTCTTTAGCTTTTCCAGTTGTGTTCTAAGGATCAACCTTCAAGTTGTTAGGCTTTGAGTGAAGGTACTAGCTTTGAAACCAGTTCTTGAAAATACTAAGAGGGGATATTTCTTTTCAATTGTTCTTTTTTCAACCAGTTAGACCACTTATATTTGGAACACAAAATGAGCAATTAGAATAAATGATTTTATTAATTTCTTCTTTAAAATAAATCAAGTACAATATATGTAGGGATCCAACCCTAGATGAAGACACCAATCTTCCATCTCCCAGGCTCCAACTTGTATTTGTTGAGCATCGACTTAGATTTCCAATGCTCCAACCTTGTCAATTTTGAGGCACCAACCTGAAGGGCTCCAACCCTATATCTAGTTCAGGCTCTGACCTAGTTTCTTGAGGACTCTGATCCTATAGGGCACCAACCCATGGCTTCAATTCGTCAAGATAAGTTTAATAGTTCTTCAAGTCTCCCAAAATGTTCTGCAACCAGCGCTAACAATAATATTCACCTTCAACAATGCCCTTGATCTCCAAAGCACTTAGCTCATAAATGAAAAATTTGTCTTTTCAAAAGGCGTCTCCACAACTCTTCATGTCACCCAAACAAAACTTCTTCAAGATCATCTCATGATGCCTTCAATGGATCATGATCTTCAATGATATCCACAAATCTTCAATATGTAGCTTCATAAGGTTCTCTAACTCTACCATATTATGTTCTCAAGAGAAAACTTCAAAAATCTCTATTTTTCCAATCCCAATAAATCAACACTTTGACCACAACAACTATGAAAACTTCGACCATGACATCTTCAAAAATGACAACTACAATAGCTTCGACCACAAAAACTACGACAACTTCGACCACGACAACTATGACAAATTTGACAATAAAAACTACGACAACTTCAACCATGAAAACTTCTCCGTTCCTAGCTTGAATCTATGGGAGACTATTTAACCCAAGAATAATTCCATCAATGTGTCTTCCTTGCCTCTCTAGGCTCTTGCTACTTCTATACATCTTGTCTTGTCTCCAACGAAAAATATGAGTTACAATCAACAAATTTAGGTTTATATTTATATTTTTTTTTCCATATTCTTAAAGGACACGTCTTTTTGCCAACTGTTATGAACCTACTCAAGTTGGGTTGGAAATTGACAATTTTTGACATATGCTAATTTCAAAAATTGATTTCTCTTCAAGGTTAAGCAATTAGGACACAAGTGAGTACTCATTGGAAATCTTATGACCTCCTCTATACGCTGATATAGAGTTCCCTTCAAGATATGACCTCTAATGATGGAAATTTATTTTTTCTTTCATCATATGCATATTTTTTTCATAACAAACCTATTAAAGAATTTCTTTTATCGAATTAGAGGATCAAGTGGATTAGAAGTTTTTCAGTAGTTTGACATTTTAGCGCATGTGATCTTCATGCATTATGATTTAATACAAGGAATATCGTTTCTTTGATATATTCATACATCTAGGGTTACTATATTAGCGCTTCATCACATGGGAATTATGAGCATGATTCAACAAGGCTAGGGTGCCTTTTCAATATGTCTTCGTGGGCATCTTCAACATGGTAACTTCTTTCTTAGGGCATCTCCAAAAAAGATTGGGCAATGCATATAAGGATAAGTTATCATCTTGCCATCATTAATGACCTACATGCCTAGCTTCAACAATGCAAACATGATATCACAATGACATCATTGTTAGCGCTTCACTATGGTAAGTGCATCTAGAATTTCATTAATATACACATGCACCTAGGGTCTAGTCAAGTAGTTAGGATTTAAGTCTCCTAGGGTTCACACAATATGTAGGGTTTGACAATTCAACTATGATGCCATCAATGACAACCTTATTCAATAGTCTCCATATGTGTATAAGGATGGGATTAGAAAAGGGTTGGCTTCACCATTGAGCAATGGTGTTTGGAATGCTTAATGAATCCTAGTTAGAACAATTAAGGGAATCATCCAATCAAAGCCAAAGGCCATTGGAGAAGATGCAATTATCTAATAAATGTTCAAGGATTTCAAAGTGGATGAGACAAAAAGGGAAGCTAGAGTGACGTTGATGGTTGTGTTTTTTAATATTATCCCATATTAGGGTTTGGTTTTACATGAAGAGCCAAAATAAGAAGGAGATATTTGGCCAAGTGTTATGCTTCCAAATATTCATCCAGATCATAACTATTCATAGTTCTTGATGCCTTGCTTCCAGATGGTAAAATTTTCAAATGGTGAAGTATCCCTTTCAATTTTATCCCATCATAGTTTTTCTAGTTGGGAGCAGAAAGGGATTAAACTTTGATGGAGGTTATGCCATAATTGACTCTTTGATACCCCCTCTCATAAGAGTTACCAATTTTCTTGTCGTAATCATTATATCCATTGTTAACTCATCCTTGAATTGGTCTAGTAGCCCTTAATTTTTAGTAGGCCCCGAGGCAGCATTTGTAGGTGAAGCTTTTCTAGTTTTTGTTTATCCTAGAGCTTATAGAGTTTTTGCATGAGTCCACCTAGTATAGACAAAAAGATCCATCCCTTACTTCCCAAAAATAATGTTTCCATATTAGATGTGTTCGTCTTTTCACCAAGTTCCATGCAGATGAGCTAGAGTGGGTAGGTTGCATTTGTGTGTAGAGTGGGTAGGTTTCATTTGTGTGATGTGTTGAGGGGAAGTTTGTGGGGAATATTTTTTATGACAAATATATTTCCATAGATATGAGCCTCCTTGTATCCATATCCACCATATTTTAGTTCTTAATATTGTTTCCATCGTGTACAGATTGCATAAGCCCAATCCTCCTTTCATTTTGGTCACGCAAAGTTTGTCCCATGCAACTAAGGACATTTTTTTTCCAGGTTGGCTCCTTCCCATAGGAAGGAGTGTCAGAACTGAAGGATTTCTTGTAAGATCGAGGCTAGTGCCATAAAATATGAGAATAGGTAGATGGGGATGGTTTGAAGAATCTCCTTTAAGACTACTAAGAATCAAACTATGTTGGCGAAACTAAAGGTCCAACTAGCTAGCTTGTTGTTGATTTTCTTTACATGTTCCTCCCATAAGCTCCACTTGAGAGAAATATCAACCAACATAGCGCCCATGTATTTAGAGGGGATTTGGATGATATGGAAACCAAGGATTTTTCTATATGTATCTAAACAAAGGACAAAGTATTGAAAAAGAAAACCCAAGGCTTCTTTTTGTTAATTTCCATACCGCAAGCTTGAATGAAGTTTTTCAAAATGTGCATGAAGTTCCTTGTCTCTTGGATGGTGGGAGTGCCCATACCCATTGTATAATACAAAATTGATAGAACGTTAAGGAAATCCTTGATTCAAATAGACGAATTCCTTTGTTTTTTTTCTCCATTACAACTAATTTGAGAGCTCTTCCTAGTCCTTTCATAGCTAATATAAAAATGAAAGTGAAGAGAAAGTCCCCTTGCCTTAAACATATAAAAGAATTAAATGGGAAGGTAGGGGATCTGTTAACAATGATTACACATGACATTAATGATAAGGGGTTGTTGATCTAGTTGTTCTAATCTTGGTCAAATCCAAAGGCTTTAAGGACGCTAGAAAGGTACTGTCAGTTTAGATTTTCAAAGGACTTTGATAGATCTAATTTGAGCAACATGCATAGTTGTTTTGTGAGATTTAGGGATTGGATGGTTTCATGGGTGACCGTGATGCCATCGAGGATCTTGATAGCTTCAACATATGTAGTTTTATCTAATGAAAAGATCTTTAGAAGTAGTCGTTTGAGTCCATTAGCTATTACTTTGGTAATGATATTATATATGACATTACAAATAGTCATGGTTAGGTAACCATTAGGATCCTCCACCTTGTCCTTTCTATGCACCAACATGAGGAAGGTATCATATAGGACCTATAAGATGAGATTTGTTTATTGATATTCTTCTAACACTTATTAGAAATCATGGCCTATAATGGGCTATCACTTCTCAAAGAATTCTACAGTGAAAGCATCCACGCTAAAAATTTTGTTATTGAGAATTTCATTGATAGTTTCTTCCACTTCTTCAATGGATATTTCTCCAAGGATAACCTCTTTTTGTTCCTTTGTTATACATGAATGAATATTCTTTGTGAATGGTTGGATCACATGTTTTCTATTAAGAAGGGGTTCTATTAGAAGATCTCAACAATATTTGTTGAGCTCTTTAGCTATGTTCTAATACTATGACAACTTAATTTCTTCATGATTTTTTAGAGAGGAGATGTGATTGTGATGGTGATGTTGGAACATGGATTTATGGGAGAATGTTGTATTTCATTCCACCTCTCTGAGCCATTGTGTTATTGATTTCTATTTCCATTGTATTTCTTCTTGATTTTGGTGTTCCTCAAGTTGGGTCAGAGTAATTTATTCTTCTTTAATTAATGCATTTTATTTTCCATGGAGGATGGCTTCCAATTGAATTGTCTCCATTTTCTTCTCTAGTTTCATATTTTCTTCCAAAATGTTTCCAATTTTTTGTTTGTTCCGTCTTTTAGGCTACCATTTGATGTTTTTTAAGCTCCTTTTTAACATTTATATTAAGGTTAATTCCAAAGTTTCCATTACATTCCTCTAGGTTTTTATGTTGGCTTGAAAATTAGGATGATGAAATCAAAATTTCTCAAGACCAAAGGGTCTATTCCCAGTACAAGTTTTAATATCAATATTCATACATATAGGCTAATGATTAGAGACATGGTTGGGAGAATAGATTCTTACAAAAATATTTCTCACTTCATTATAGTTTTTGACACTATGAACCTATCTATTTTGGAGGCCACTTATTGGGTACCTCCTCTCAAGTTATTCTAGGTAAAGGGGCCATTTGTAGTGTCCAAAACAACCACGCAGGAGGTCAACAATGTATCCTCAAAATGAATGGAATCAAAATCTAGTCTTAAAGTTATACCAATTCTTTCTTCTTGCATGGTTTCTATGACGTTGAAGTTGTCATATAAGATTGAGGATAAGGGAAATAGAAAACTACTACTGTTGATGATATATTTTAGCAAATGAAGTTTATCATTTAATAGGGGAGGGACATAAAGATTTGATACATGGCAGGCTTTAGTAGAGACACTAAGTCGAAATTGGACCGTAAGGATTTGATATGAAGTGACCATGTTAAGAATGAGAACCTCTTGTGTATTCCAAATAATTACAAGTGCACCTAATTTCTCCTCAGCACCGAGAGCTATTAGTTTACAATCTTGAACCCATTTTCTAGTTATTTTATTAATCAGATCACCCAAATATTGGGTTTTCTGAAGCATCACAAGGGTGGGATTTTCATGGAACCATTTTCCTTTAAGAAGCCTTTATTTTCCTTTGTAGTTGAGACCTCTAATATTCCAAAAAAATATTTTCATGTTGTGGGTGTATTGGTAGAGGGTAAACCTCTATGATAGCTTTGATTCATCATGAGTTGAACAATATATCTCATAGTTCGTCCAATATTTGTTGGTTTCTTTTCCTTCCATTTTTCCTTTCTGCTGTGTGGGGTTTTGTTGTCTCCTTCATTAATTGGGATTCGACTCCCAGTGTGCCAGTGTTGGGTTACCATAAGGATGATTCGAAGGTAGACTAGAGGGACTTCAGATAAACTCGGTATGGGTTTTTGAATTGGTGTTGTGGTCATGTGGTGGGTCCTTCCTTTCTAAGGTTTGGTGATTTCAAGGTGGTCACATGTATGTAGCTCCATATCCTTGGATTGGTCTGGGTCATTTTCCGAGATCTCTTGGTGCTTTGGGGGCGGGGGGGGGAGGGGAGAGGTGGGGCCACATATGAATAATGGGGGAAATCATTTGGGGTACAGGGAGGAGGATTAGAGTTCAACATTTAAATTTTAGAAGATGGGATAGTCACAAGAGGATCAAATCTTTCTCAAGTGAGAGGAGGTTGAAATAGTTGTTGGTGTGTAGATGCTTCCCAACTTGATTGGGTTAAGGGGGATGGTTCTTTGGGCCCTTCCATTTGTTGTTAGCCTTATTAAAGCTATCATCATATGAGGTGTTAAGAGGATCAATGTTAGTATTCACATCTAGAAGAGGAAATCTTCTATCAAGATGACCATTGTCATGGAATTTGTGGCATCGAAAGGGACATGCTTGTAATCTGAGGTTTGTTTCTAAATTTCACCATGAGAATAAATATCGATAAACACTAGGAGAGGCTTTGAGGTGATCATATAAACATAGATACATTCATAAGAGATATATTTGTACTCCTTTGCTTCTTTTGAGGAGTTTAGAAAATTCCCAATGGAGTTGGAGATGCTAGTGGAGGATTTTCCATCTTATAATTCCCATGGAAATGAGTATATTCTGATCGAAACTAGAGCTACAGTTAAATATTATTTATCGGGTGCAAATATCTTTTTCCAAAAGTAGAGGTAGAGTTCATCGAAGTTAAAGAAGTATGGGTCATTTTTCAAAGACCTATTTTCCATCTTCAATAATTGCAAATATTATAGTGCACAAACCTTTGGTGCCTACTTCTGGTTTGATTTGCCCCGTGGTTTCCATTTTAGTTGCATCCAATGAGAAAGTGCTACCACTGAGGACCAAATACCTAGGAATTTCCTAATGAGGGCATGATATCACATGTGTTTCATATATTTCCCCAATATCGTTAGATTGTACTTCAATTTTTGGATCTACTACTCCCTTGGGGAGGTAGTTGCTTGCCATTTGCTTCCCTAGTGGGGAGTTAGGCGAAAAACTATTTTGATGATCCACCTCAAGGTTTTGGCTAGAAACCTAAGGGTTTGAGGCAAAAGGTTGTTCAACCTCGTTGTACTATGTTGTAGTTCAATGTTATAAAGGAACTCTTCTCCTTTCGCTAGCAGTAGAAATAAGGAGAGTAATTTAACAACCACATAATACTTGGTAGCTAAGATTTTGTAATATTGATACTATATTACGAGTATGATTTATAATGGAAAATTTTAAAAATGAAATCAAAACTATAAAATGTTTAATAATATTTTTCATAAGTATTCAAATTTTAATAATGGTATATGACCATAGTTGACGATACTATTATAACAAATGGAAATTTCTTGGAGGCGATCGGGAGGCTAGGGTTTTGCAGATGGAATAGTAGGGAGGGATGGAAGAAACAAGCACAGGGGAGGTGGAGCGGAGCGGAGGGAAGAACAAGAAACCCCCACGCAGGAGCTGAAGGGTCTTAAACAGCGAGTGTTGAGGGCAAATATGGAGAATCGGCAAGGGAGGGGAGAGATCCCCTCCTTTAAAAATGTAGTTGCAGGTGAGGCAAGCGGCAATGGCATCCAGAATGAGGCTAGGGAGAATAATAAAGAAGCACCGGCGATGGGCAAGTTGTGGCAAATGAAGACTGGAGGAAAGTGCTTACCAAGGGCACACAAGAAACCCAGATTCGTAATACCAAACAACATGCTGGAGGAATGCAACAGCTATATGAAAGATCATGCACTGATCTTCAAGTTCGTAGGGTACTGGCCTAATGAAAAAGAACTTTACAGGTGGATTTACCAAAGGTGGAGACCAAAAGGACACATAGAGTTGAAATTGGGAGCAAAGGGGTTTTCAACAGCAATATTCGCGAATCTGGAGAATAAAGAGAGGGTTTTTGAGGAAGGGCCATACTTCATGAACAACGCAGGACTATTCATGAAATACTGGGAAGAAAGATATAATCCTGATAATGAAAAGATGCTAGAAGCCCCGATCTGGGTCAGATTGTTTGGACTACCAGTGGAATTTTGGAATGCTGAGATTTTGGAAGGGATAGGCAACACGATTGGTGCCTTTGTCAGGGTAGCAGATGCAACAAAGAAAGGTAAGTATACATCTTACGCAAGACTGTGTGTTTACAAGAATATAGCTGAGCCTCTGTCGGAACATATAGAACTGGAATATCATGACACAGTTTGGTAGCAGCCATTAGGCTATGAGCACATCCCTTTCAGATGCAGAAGGTGTCATGAGTATGGTCACCTATATAGACAATGCTCGTTAAACAAGGAGGAAGATTACATAAGGAAAAAAGAAGAACAACATAGGGAAGCGGAGAGAATAGAGGAGGCAGACAAGGGTTTCCAACAGGTTACCAGAAAAAGGAAAGCAATCAAAGAAGGAACAAGAGTGTAGATACAAACAAAATCACTGAACATTGAAAGTCAGAACAAGTTCAAAATCCTCCAGGATAACAATGAAGAGGATGAGGACAAAGTGGTTGAGGGAGAAGATCCAGAAAATGAACCCATGGAAATAATCCAGGAAATAGGAGAAAAAGGTGCAGGACCAAGAGAAACGAACAAAGAAGAAACAACTCAAAAGATAGAAATACTAACTAACCAAACCCAAATGGAGATGGAGAGTCAACAGGAAAACGAGGCATAGGAAGAAAGAATTATGAGACAATTAATCCAGGAATGGAAAAACTTGGATGAAAGATACATTCCAGACCGTCAAAAACAAATATATAAGGAGGCTTTTCAAAAGTATAAAGAAAGAAATAGCGAGAATATGGATAATCAGGATACTACATCAGGATAACAGGGAAACAGACAGATGGGAATAGGCGGGTCTGGAAAAAGTAGTAGGAAAAGAGGGAGGAAAACAATGAATGAAACGATCCAAACAGTGGGCGAAGTATTGATAAATTCAGGTAAACTGATACCTCTATCAGAGGCATTTTCCCACCCCTCCAAGAGTTTAAAATGATTATTATCAGCTGGAATATTAGGGGACTAGATAGTAAGGGTAAGCAGAGATATATGAAAGAGAAATTAAAAAAAGACAGACCAAGTATCATGATCCTACAAGAGACAAAGATCACCATGCAGCACTTCGAAGGAATAATCAAAAATAGTAAACTCCAATACGAAGTCATGGGACAGGATGCAATCGGCTCAGCAGGAGGCATTGCAATACTATGGAACCCAAATGAGATAATTTTTGAGAGCTGGACCAGCATGACTAGAATCCTTACAGGCTCAGGAAGAATAATGGGGACGAAGGAAAGGGTAACAATTTCAGGGGTGTATGGTCCCCATACTCCGGGAGACAGAGAGAATTTCATTAAAAATCTGCAAGCAACTTGAGGACTTCATCCGGAGACAGCTTGGATTGTAGGAGGAGATTTTAATGTAATCCGGTCCCTAAAAGAAAAAAAGGGAGGCATAAGGAAAACAAATCAATATATGGAACTATTCAATGATATGATAGATGAACTGAGGCTGGTTGATATACCAACTATCAACGTAATCTACACATGGAATAATAGGAGAGGGGGTAAGAATCAGAAAGCATCTAGATTAGATCGGTTTTTAGTATCAGAAACGATTATGAACAGAGATATATTCATAGAAGCAAAGATCATGCCATCTCTTGGCTCTGATCACTCGCCGATTAGACTGGAAGTGGATATTAAGGCTAATCTCGGCAAGAAGCCATTCAGATTTGAAACTTTTTGGCTTAGACACCTAGAATTCTTAGAAAAAATGGAAGAATGATGGACGCAAAGCACAGTTCAGGGAAAAGGAAAAATGCATACCTTCCAACTTAAACTTAAGGA
>APFE031521497.1:21452-80948 GCA_000404065.3 Pinus taeda | reverse complement strand
GATAAATAACACAGTCACCAATTAATTTAAAATACACACAATGATCTGCTTTACTTCTGGTGAAGCCAAGTCCCCGTATAAATGTATCAAATTTCTGATACCACATCCTTGGTGACTGTTGTAACCCATACAAAGACTTCTTTAACTTGCATACTAGTTCTTTCTTACCCTTCACCGCAAAGCCTTCAGGTTGCTTCATGTAGATCTCCTCTTCTAGATCCCCGTGAAGAAATGTTGTCTTCACATCCATTTGTTCTACCTCAAAATCAAAAGCAGCAACAATAGATAAAAGTAATCTAATAGAAGTTACCTTGGCAACAGGAGAAAAAATATCTCCAAAATCAATTCCCAGCACTTGGGAATAACCTTTTGCTACCAACCGTGCTTTGTATTTCTCCACTATTCCTTCTGCATTTGTCTTCTTTTTGAACACCCATTTGCTGCCAATGGGTTTCCTTCCAGCCGGTAACTCCACCAGATCCCAAGCCTCATTTTTGTGCAAAGATGCCATTTCATCATCCATGGCCTCTTTCCAGAGTTTTCCATCCTCTGAATCCACTGCTCTCTTCATAGTTCTGGAATCATCATCAGTAACAAACAAAGCAAAATTTGAACAGAAAGTAGATGGACTATACCTTTCTGGCTGCCTTCTTTCTCGAACTGATCTTCTCACAGCCGTAATTTATCACACTCTGTGTTTATGGATGGCTTTGTTTTATATGGATGGTTTTCTGTTTCTCGTGTTTCTCTAGTTACTAAATTTGGATGGTGAAGATATGGTTCTTTATTATGCTTTTTTGACACAACATTGGATTAACTAGTATTATATATGGCTAAGTGTGTTTATGGGAGACTATGCTATTATGGATGAATCTTTGTTCATGTTGATGTCTATAGATTATGAATTTGGAAGGTGTGGATATGTTTGGTGGTAGGTATGTGTGTATAATGGGAACTTACTAATTGTTTTACACATTACGAGATCTTTGTTCCTCTAGATTGTGTTATTGGATTATGATGTTAAATACTCATGAAGATGTGTTTTGCATGTTTCAATGGCACTGGATCTTTCTTGGAATTATGGTTTCTTTATTTGAAATAAATTATTAAATAATTATTCACGGTGATATTATATGTTTGTGGAGGTGCGCTTTTCTTTGCTTCATTGTCGCAGGGTCTAGTTTGGAATTCTACTTCTTTATGTTGAGCTCGATGCTCTCTTATATTTATGTGTTAAAACTTGGTGATAAATGTAGACATGTATTTGTAGACCTAGTCTCTTTCTATCTTATATTTATCAATCATGGAAATAGGTAGTATAATTATGCCTTGATTGACTTGATTGAGTATTCTCCTCTCTGGCTTTGTCGTACTTGGGTTTCTGGGTCATTTTAGTTTTCTTGTATGCATTGCTAGGTGGGGTCTGTAAGTAAATATTTGTAACCTGTCTTTTCATATGGAATATAAGTTCTTCAATTTACAAAGAAAAAGAAAAAGAAAAAGAAAAAGAAAGAAAAACTTTATCCTATAAGATAAATTCTTTATTTATAGATATTATCGATCATTGTAGACCTGCAATTTTTACATCAAAAGGTGTGTCTATTTTGGAATAGGTATTTTACAATTTTAATTTAATTATCAAGAATTATTAGGTGGATGGTATAAACTTAGCCCTCACTAAATATTATAGAATATCCTTAATGGTATGCACAAGTCAAAAGTTGGGATTTATCTCTAAAGTAGTTATGTCTTTATATGTTATGGACCTTAGATTATTTAATATTTTTTCAGTAAGAAACATGAGATCAATTTCACATGTGACCAAACTTAGCATGGGACCTTCCCTCCATGAAAACTTGTGATGATTCCAATAGTGGATATAAAATGTCCCACATTTTTATGTTTTGAAGCTTAACTTGAGAAAAATATCCCTTTATATAACACTATATGACCCCAATCCCTCTAAAAGTGGGAGGACCTTTTTCTACGTAGTCACCAAAAGGAATATATATATATATAATATATATATATATATTTTTTTTTTGTGGACCTTAGATTCTTTATGCTCTTTTCAGTAAGTAATATGAGATCAATTTCACATATGATCCAACTTAGCACGGGACCTTGACTCCATGAAAATTTGTGGTGATTCCAATAGTGGATATGAAGGTTCCAAATTTTTTATCTTTTATTATCTTTTTTAGCTCTATCCCTAACAATATTTTTTCTATTTCTAATTATATCCCTTTTTCCTTTGTATGTGACTTGCTATATTTTTTTGACTTCCCTTCAAAAATTATCTTTATCTTCTAGAATGAAGTCTTTAATTATAAACATTATTGACCCTTCTACAATTTGAAAGTTTACATTGATAACTGTGTATATTTCAAAATAAGGCTTCTACAATTTTAATTTATTTATCAAGAATTATTAATTGATTGGTTGAGACTTAACCTCCACTAAATATTTTAAAATATTTTTAGTAGTATGCACAAATCAAAGGTTGAGATTTATCTCATATGCATGTTGTTTGATATATAATGTTGTGATGTTATTATTTAGTTATAACATAAATAGTATTAAAATTGGTAAAATGTTACATAATACCAATTCACCCTTTCTCTTAGTATTGTCCTAGTTTTTAATATGTTATTTATCTTGTTCTTCTAAATTAAGTAACCAGTCAAAACCATGGTGTCTATTAGGGATTAAATCACTTCTATTATGAGGATAGGATAAAGTGTATCATGTTTAAATGTTTAAATGTAATTTATAAAACATTTTAGGAATTTCTTATCTTTGTCTACTATTCGATGCTAGATACTTAATATTTTTAATGGGAGGGGATAGGTAGAGGGGACAAGGATGAACAACCGTACCCATAGAAAGCATGAATCCATCAACATTGGAAGCCAGTTATTCATGACCACCCACAAGAGGAGAATTAGACAAAGAAGGTGGAGTGTTGTCACTTGGTACTCACACTAGATGGAGTCACCTATTTAGGGAGAGATAGTCTCCTATGAGAAAAATGATATTTTCAAAAGAGAGCATCTAAGGACAGGACCTTGTGGTGGTAATTAGTCATGAGATGTCTTATTGCATGGCATATAAATTATCTTAAGGGTATCCTCGAGTATGATATTTATATTTTTGAGGGGAGGGGTTAGAGAAAGGAGAGGCATAAGAACAAAGAGGAAGGGGAAAAACCATACCTCTAGGAACCATGAAGGCACCAACCTCAGAAGCTAATGCTCTCTGACGTCCCAAAGGAGGAGATCTTGGTGGAGAGGTTTGAGTTCTATCACACATGGTACTTGCACCAGATGGAGTCCCATCATAAGGGAGAGATTAGCCTCTATGAGAAAGTTAGGAATTTTGAAAGGGTGCAGCTAAGGGCAGGCCCTTGTAGTGGAAATTAACTACGAGATGTCCAACTTCATGGCACAGGAAACACCTAAAGCACAACCTCGAGTAATCAATCCTTTGGAGTTGTTTTGATCCTTGAAATTAAATTTTAATCTATGCCACAAGTCCCTTCGTTAAATGAACTTCAACTTGTATCTAGGTCCTATGACAATGAAGCATAGATTCCCATCCTAGCTCCAATCAAATGAAGATACCAATTTTGTTCCCATTATATTTCCTGAATGTCCTACAATAGGGGAATTTTGAGGTCAAGAATGGGCCTTAAAATGAAAATTTTATTAACAAAATCAACTTTAAGAGAACCAATAGGATCCAAGATGATGATATAATTCCAAGTGGAGAATACTTTTGGAGGGAAGAGAAGAAAAATACTTTTTAAAATCATATTTATGACTTAACTCCTTGTAGGATTACTCAAATTTCAAGTGTGTATAATTATTGGATTTAGAATTGGATTTCACATTCATCAAGTACCCACTCTACAAACTTGTGAGTAGATTTGCACCAAGAAAAAAAAAATTACATGAAAAATCATGACATTTTTCATGTATTTTAATTTTTTCTTGGTGTGGATCTACTCAAAAGTATGTAAATCTTATTGGATGTGAACTATAATTTCACATATAATGAGTGTAGACAATTGAAATTTGAATATACCTATAAGGAGATAAGTCAAAAATACAATAAAAAAGTGTATTTTTTTATTTTTAAACTATCACTCTTATTTTATTATTTTTACTATTATTTTATTTTTCCTTATGAGGCACATTTTGTACCTCAAAATACCCATTATTATAAAATTCTCATGTGACCTTATTCTAATTTACTTGAACTTGGAAAGGAACTTTAAGGTTTTTTAATTCATAAGTAAGTTATACCGACTATGTAACATCGACATGGTATCGTGATATGGGTTTTGTTATCATAAGACTCCTTGGAAATGACCATAAACATAATAATGACAACTCATAAATCTAGCTTTCTATTTAGCTCTTTTCCAATTTCTTTCTAGCCATACATTAATCATCTTTTTAAAAATAATTTCACTGTGGATTAGGTTTGAAACTATTTCTTATGGGCATAGTTTGCTTGTTTCTTGTTCAAGAATTAAAGTATCCTATCAAGAGCATATTTCCTTTATTTCTCATATTGTGAATATCATATTCTAAACATTGTAAGGATAATTTTTATCCAGAATATTTTTTTGACGAATGTAGAATTAAGAGGTATAAAATAACATGCTACTATATAAGTCTTCTTAGAATCTAAAATGATCTTTCTTCTGACGCTTAATCTGAGAAATTTATTCCTCTTTATATAACACTACATGCCTCCAATCCCTCTTAGGTGGGAGGATCTTTTCCAACATATTCATCAAAAGAAAAAAATGATGTTATGGACCTTAGATTCTTCATGCTCTTTTCAGTAAGTAAAATGATATCAATTTCAATGTAATCCAACTTAACATGCAACTTTTCCCCAATGAAAAACTATGATTGATTATTGCAATAGTGGATATGAAATGTCCCAAATATTTATCTTTTATTATATTTTAAACCTCTATCCCTAACAATATTTTTTCTATTTCTAATTCTATCCCTTTTTCCTTCGTATGTGACTAGTTTTATTTCTTCACTTCCTTTCACAATTTAAATTTATATTTTGGAAATATGTGTTTATTTATAAATATCAACAACCCTTGTAGAATTGGTTTTTTTATATCAATAGGTGCGTCTGTTTTCAAATAGTGATTCTATAATTATAATTTAATTATCAAGAATATTGGGTGGATTTTAGAGACTTAACCTCCATTGAATATTCTAGAATATACATAGTAGTATCCACAACCAAAGGTTGAAATTTATTTCCAAAGTAGTTATGTCTTTCTATGTCATGGACATTAGATTCTACACTCTTTTCAATAAGTAATATGAGATCCATTTCACATGCAATCAAAATTAGCATGGGACCTTCCCTACATGAAAACTTGTGATAATTCCAATAGTGGATATGATATGTCCTAAATTTTTACCTTCTCGATCTTAATTTGAGAAATTTTTTTGTATTTATATAAACTATATACCCCCAAACCTTCTAAGAAGGGAGGATCATTTTCTAAATATTCACCAAAAGGATTTTTTTTCTATGATCTGGACCTTAAATTCTTTGTGCTCTTTTCAATAAGTAATATGAGATCAATTTCACACATGATCCAACTTAGCATGGGACCTTTCCTCATGAAATGTTTTGTTGGTTCCAATAGTGGATATGAAAGTTACCACATTTTTATCTTTTATTATATTTTTACGTCTATCCTTGACAATAGTTTTTCTATTTCTAATTGTATTCTTTCTTCCTTTGTGTGTGACATGTTTTATTTTTTGACTTCCTTTCACAATTTAACTTAATCTTCTAGAATCAAGTCTTTATTAATAATTATTATTGACTGTTGTAGACTTGAAATTTGTACACTGGTACTATTAAGTGGATGGTAGAGACTTAACCCCAACTAAATATTCTACAAAATTCTTAGTAGCATGTACAAATCAAAGGTTGAGATTTATCTGATGTGTGTGATGTTTGATATATAATGTTGTGGTGTTATTCTTTGTTTATAACTTAAACAATCTTATGAAGTGGTAAAAGGTTACATAGTATTGATTCGACCCCCTCTTTGTATTATCCTAGTTTCTAACAAGTTATTTATCTTGTTATTCTAAATTAAGTAACTAGTCAAAACCATGGTCTTTGTTAGGGAATAAACAATTTTATGATTAGGATAATATAGAGTGTATCATCTTTAATTGTGAGATTGTAAGTTAAAACATATTTTAGAATTTCTTATATTTCTCTACTATTCGATGCTAGAGACTTAATATTTTTAAGAGGAGGGATAAGGAGAGGACAAGAGGAGGAAGGAGGAGGGCACATGGAGTGGAGAGGAGGAGGAAGAAGGAGGATGGGGAACTAACATACCTATACAAAGCATGAAGCCACCAACCTTAGAAACCAATGTTGTGTGACTGACCCCAGGAGGAGAATTGGATGAGGAAGGTGGATTGGTATGTCACATCTTTAGGGACAAGTGAGCCTCTATGATCAGACTAGGGTATTTCAAAGAGGGAAGGTAATGATGGGCCCTAACAATGGAAATCAGTTGTGAGATGTCTGGCTTCCTGGCACAGAAAACACCTGAACGGTATCCTGAGTAGTATATTTATATGTTTGAGAGGAGGGGATAGGGAGAGGAGAGGAGAAGGAAGAAGGATGACGGGGAAAAACCATCCCTGTAGAAACCATGAAGCCACCAAGCTCAATAGTCAATGTTGTGTGATCTCCCACAAGAGGAGAAATGGATGGAGAAGGTGGGGTGTTATCACACTTGGTACTCACACTAGATGGAGTCACATATTCATAGAGAGCTTAGCCTTTATGAGAATATTGGGCTTTTCGAAAGGGGTTAGCTAAGCATGGGCCCTTACTATGGTAATTAGCTATGAGATATCCTAATTCGTGGCACATAAAACACCTAAAGGGTATCCTTAAGAAATCAACCCTTTGAAGAAATTTTGAACCTTGAAATTCTATTTCAATATATTCTAGGAGACCCTCCTTTGAGTGAAGTTTAGCATGTATCGAGTGTCAATGATGTTTAAGCTTACATTCCCATCTTGGCTCTAATCTAATGAAGATGACAACTTTTTCCCCAATTTCTTTGAGAATTTCTTCATCCCATAGAAATGGGCAACCTTGGGAGAATAGCCTAAGTCCTTATGGAATGTGCAAGTTCCTTCAGGGGATTGAAATTAATAGACAAAATTTAAGAGAGAGCTCTGCTTTTCCTCAAGACAAGGGAGCATCCAAGATAGAATTGCAATCCATATTTGACTCAATATGAAGGGAACCTAGCCCCAATGAAGAAAGTGATAGGAAGGGAGGTATCTAATATGTGGCTTCCTAGAATCTAAGAGCCACCTCTCTAAGCTTAAGAACTTGATTAGTCTTCCACTCAAATGCCCAACTAGGTTTTTTCTAGTCAAGTCCATGATATTTGAGAGAAGGATGTCCATCCCCACCACGATGGTCTTAATTGTGCTTGTAATAATGCCTACTCCTCCTTCCTACAATGCTTCTTGGATTCTAAGCTACTAAGGGATCATGGTTATCAAGAGTAGGAAGAGGTGAAGAGTGAGTACACTATGCTTGTGGAGCATTGAGTGATGTATGGAAGGGTTAAGATGATAAAATAAGAGGGGAAGAGGTGTTTCCTTTTGTGAAAATGGGAGAGGAGGTTTCCTGTAGTGTCAAAAGAGCGATATGATGGCGTAAAAGGGAACGAGCGTCAACTTCTTGCTAGGTAATGAAAGTGGGGTTAGAACCAGGATTGGAAGAATAATCCACCTCATCATTCCCCCAATGGTCGATGGTGGCTAAAATAAGATAGAGTTTAATGATTTCCTTTGGGAGATATGACATATACCAAGTTCTACAAAGTACCTAGTGAATCATTTGAAATCAATGGTGGAGAAGGCACTCCCCCCCTCCCCCAACTATTTGAAATTTGACTCGGGGGCGGGGGTTGGGGGTGGTGGGGGGAAGGGTCTGATTTTTTCCCTAGGTAGTTTACCATTGTGAAACATGGTAGTTGTTAACGTTAGTCACCTCCCGCCTTCCCCGAACCTGAAATCGGTTTGGTGGTGTGACCATGGGGCCATGGGGATGTGAGCACATTCACATTGACATGACATCCCACAAGATTCTAGCTAGTGTTCAACAAAGATATTGACTATTCATCAACAAAATAATGAAGACCGGTAGATTAACAAACCTCTAGCATTTCCTCTTCTTGGTTCAATTTTCATATCACTTCTTTTAACCAAACACAGTAAATCAAAAGTTAAGTTACAAAATTATATCATAACCTCAATAAATTGAATATATATATATATATATATATATTTTCAATTCCAAATACACCGTATAAATTTCAATCAATGTAACAATAATTATTTTATTAAAATATATTAATATGGAACAATATATGTCTCAATTAATATAAATTAATAACTTATTTCTGCACAGTTCCGACGCGTGCAGAAAGTCACTTGCAGATTTGAGGCATTATCGATCCTCCTTAACTCAATCCTTAGACGGCCCATTGTGTATTCTGTACTCACTATAATCCGCAGATCATGTATTACGTCTAAGGAAACAGATCATTGTGTTACGTCAAAGGAAACCCTAGCACTATATGATGAAATCAGTACGACCGACCATACTAACTCCTATAACAAGAGATGAGACCGACAGACATGATTCCATTTCAGTTTTCAGAGAGAGAACCTACAGCAAGAGAGGGGAAGAGGGGTGAGAAAATTGTCCCGCGTTGTTTGTTTCTGTAGCAACGACGAGGAAATGTGTGGTTGAGGCTGTTTCCAGCAACAATTCCAAGTGCTGCTGCTGCTGAGCCTGTTGCTTATTGCTTAGTTTTAATGTTTATTTTTACCCCCAGAGTGGACCATAGAATCTACTTTGGATGCGTCTACACCGTTCTCCATTTCATGCACTTAACTTACCAATCATCACTCTCTTTCATTGGAAAACTGCCAATATATTAAACTAAAATATATACCACTCATGCCCGGACAACTCGACTTCTAAGTGAAATGCGTAAAAATAAATAACATAACCTAATCAATCCATAAATCCATGGCAACTGGACCAGAACACAAGAAAAGTGGAACTCAAGGGCGTCATGGGATGTGATTTGTTGTAAGTGAAAGACATTTCCACGCAAACATAGGTCATTTTGTTAAAAGTCTTAATCCCTCGACGATGGAATCTTAACCAAAAGCACTGAACAGTATCTTGATCAATCCTCGCTTTTAAAAGTAACCAATGTAAATGCCTATGTTTTATAAAAGAAAATATACCAAATCAATATTCACTATATAGAGAGTATATCCGATCAATATTTATTTTATAAAAATAAATGGAATAATGTTAATTTATTAGTAAAAAGTTTTTGGAGTTTTGGACTTATTTTATAAAAATATATGAAATTAATATTAATTTATTAGTAAAAAGTTTTTGGAGTTTTGGATTAATTATGTATAGATATATTGTTAAGCTGGGATTTGAGATAGGTTATTGGTTCAAATTTATATTGGCTATATTTATCCACTTAATGTTAACAAAAGATTAATAGTAATAAATGTCATTCATGCATTATTAATAATTTTTTTTTTTTTCAAATTTTATTTCTAAAAATTATTTAATTCATAAAGAAGTTGCCACTAACTTGAGGTTATTTTAATGTTACTTAGATGGAAAGTGTGGAGCTAATAAAAGTTAATTATGCTCAACAAAGAGATATTTTGAATTTCTAAGTTAGGTTTGTTCAAGTGTTTAGTAAATTGGTTTGGGTTTGTTGGAGGTTGTTCAGATATTCTCTAGCTTCTCACTCCAAGTTTGTGATTTGTTGGATCTCACTCCAACTATATAAATGTATTATATTTGAGACTGAAAATTATCTGTATTACAAACTTGAAGGTTTATGGAAAATTTCCAAGTAATTTTTTGTGTCTTTTAGGAAATGGATCAATTTGCAAAAGTACATAAAATAATGGTTTTAAACTCAGTTTGAAGCATAAAACATAGACAAATATACCATACACAACAACACAAGACAACAATATGATAAAGGAGTTCACCCCTCCTAGGCTACATCTCCTGGAACAACTTCCAATGTTGGGCCTCTTTCATTAAGTGCTCAAATATGCGATTTTATGGATTTAAACGTGTAAAAATAATGTCTCCAATGGCTCCAGAACAATAAAAAATCCCACGCTGGGCTCTTGTTGGGCTCAATTTGGCCAAAACTGAGAAAGTTATGCGCGAGAGAAGTTTTGCTACTAACTGCTCTGCAAAGTGGACTTCCCTGCTAATTGTTCTACGAATTCAACCTTTTTTAGAACTGCCAATCGACATTTCAATTGGCACTGACGAGATTCAGGTTGTTTTGGGTGCAATTTGTCGTTTCCTTTAAATGCCCAATGACCCTTCGAGCAGAAAATAGGGCCACATGGGTCATACGCCTGGAGGCTGGGGCTAACTGCCCACCCTTGCCGTCATAGGCCCCATGTACCCCGCGCCATGGTTCTATCAGTTCCACATAACCTGGGGCTGGCCACCCGAACTCTGCACCTATCATTTTAATTCCGCCCATACGGTTCTGTCCACGCCATATGACTTGGCCTAAGACCTTATCACGTGCCCTCTCCTGTGAGCACTCAGTTCCGCCTGGGTTTGGTCTCATGACATGACATAAGACCATGACCTAGGCTATACCTAGTCCCCTTTCTGAATGCTCCAAATCTTTGCACCAAACTATGGCTATATGGGAATTCTGGAACTTTGGGTTGGGGCTAAGCTCGAGCCCTCGAATCCCCTCTACTTGCAGTCTCGTGGGTGTAAGGTGATCGGGGGCCAAGGCTTAGCCCTGACCCCATCCCCCATATATCATTCAATGAAACTTTAAATAAGACTTGCTGCCTATATGGGTTAAGTCTCACTGGCAGCGTAACTATAGAGCATAGCATTGATATGCTTGAGGTTATGTGTTTGAAATCCACAGAGGCAAGTTTGGGGCATAATTTTTTTTTGCACAACCCCAGGGTGCCACGTGGTAGCTTGTGATTGGGCCACGTGTCGCCCATTCTTTGGTCCACGAAAACATTCCGTCAACCAATCATGATCCTGCCAATTCGAGCCAATCCGGTGAGGCCAGTTGGTAGCCTGCCATTGGCTTGAGAAACAGAGTCACCTTGTCGAGTCAACCTGTCTAGTCAACATACAAATTGCTTAGTCAACAGTCTTGTACTTCATCATGCAAAAAATTTACATGTTTGGGAAAACGATCAAAACGCGATATTGGGAGAATACAGTATGGATTTTGAGTGATTCAATTTGTGTTGGAATTAGGTCGGCGAGATCTACCTTTTGGCACTGATTTCGAGCACTTTTGAACACTTTCATTTTTGATCTCTTTACTTATCCCTTGGATCACTCCTCCCCACTGGAAGATTTTGGACCTCCAAAAGACTATTTTCAGTCAACAAACAGATGAGGGTACAATTCCCTCACCCTTCCAATCTCAATCCATTTGGCTTTGCTTGGATTTGTACCATTAAGCCTCACACAAAGGACCTCCATGTTCCATCGGTTTGAAGTTCTTATTCTTCTGTCAAGAATGGTATCTTGCTACAATTATTCAATATATTCAAAATATAAATCTTCCATTGAAGGAATATGAATATTCTTTCCTTGATCTTCAATTAAAGGAGGCTCATATAATCTCAAGTTCTCAACATTAACAACTGTATAAAATTGCATATATGGAGTCAAATCCAACAGGAAGGCATTATTACCAATCTTTTCTAAAATGTTAAAAGGTCCATATCTGATTGCTTTCAGTTTTTTACCTTCTCCTTGAAGCCTCTCCTTACTAATGTAAAGCCAAACTTCATCTCCAACCTAAAAAATGTGAGAAACATGATGCTTATCATGTCTTGTATTGTACTTGGCTTGACTCTTTTCGAATTGTTCTTGAACCATCTGATGCACCAATTGAACTTTCTCAATGAATCGCTTGGCCTTATCTATGTCAATATGTCCATCAATAGAAACATCTTTCTTGAAGATAAAATCTAAAGGAGATTTTGTGATGCAGGTGCATTAGGTGGAGCACATAAAAATGATAAGTTATTAAAGTCAGTCCAAGAGCCTAGAAATGTGATGGATTGATCATGTGCCAAGGCTAGAACATTTTAAAGTTTATTTGTGAAAAGTTTTTGATATTTAGTTAAGATTAGTTAGAAACATCTAGTTAAAAGAAATGATTTTATAGCTAGTAGGGAGTTAGAGCTAAGGGAAATTGGTTCACATCCATGAACTCATTTCTTCGACAATTTTTTTCTTAAGTTTTGAAAAAAAAGAGAGGAACATTATTATTAAAATTTTTTGGAGTGTGTATTGGAGGAGGAGAGTTTTGTTCTCTGTGTGAGATTTAAGTTATCTGAACATCATTTCTTAGACAAGTTGTTTTTTTATTAGCAAGTTGAATTTGTAAGTGTGTATGAGATATTTATTTGTATGAGAATTTGTGAGGCTTGTTAACAGTCATGTTAATATCTGGAGTTTGAAATTGTTTTGGTCTGTACTCTTTAATATATTTCCCAGAGAAATTATCGTGTATAGTGAGTAATTCCTGCATTGTATTCTCTCTACTATTCACATTTAAATGAGAACCTCAAGAATCACATTTTAGTTAATGCTTTAATTTGGTGCTTTTGCATCTAATATTGTGTATTGGAAAGATCCATTTACGTTAGAGGTTCGAGAATATAGAGCACTCTATATGAAGCCAATAGAAGAAGGGAAATTCGTAAGGGAAAACCGTCATCAAACTTGCGGGTCAATTTCTGACCAAAAGAAGATGAAATTCGAAATTCTGCCATCTGGGTTTTGTGCAGAGCAGGGTCTATTTGGTAAATCGCAAGCAATTTTCCAAAAAAAACCTTGATTGAGGAGTTCCAAAGTGATCTTTAAACTATGTTTTTACAGACTACATGACTGGAAAAAAATGACTTGTTATTCCCTTGGACCAACGTTGTGTTTGCAAAAATTGAAACTGAAAAAAATGACTTGTTGTTCCCTTGCATCAACGCTTGGATTTTCAGAGATAGAAGGCATCAATTTGTGGTATCAGAGCATTAATTTTGTTGTTATCTACAATATAGAGAGATGAATAGGCAAGTAGGAAGGGCACGAGGTCAAGGAGGAAAACTTGCGGGTAATGTAGAACTCTAGGAAGAGATAAGGAGACTGTAAGTTTGGTTAGAAGCCATGGAAGTAGGGAGACAACAAGATCTTGAAGGTGGATATGTTAGTGAGGTTGAAGAGGAACTTCAAGAAGAAGGAGCACACATGTTGAAGAAGTTGCTGAGATTAGTTTGTTTAGAGCAGTATTGGGCTCAAGTTCAAGGCCAAAGCCTGAAATCTCTATTTATGATGGCAGTTTGAAAGATGAGAATCTAATAGATTAGATGAGTGAGATGTACAAGTATTTTGAGTATGAGGAAATTGACAAAGATAAGAGAGTCAAGTTTGCTATGACAAGGTTGAAAGGCCATGCTGCACTATGGTGGGAAAATGTACATGCTGAAAGAAGTAAGAAGGAAAAATTATTGATCAAGAGATCAAATAGAATGGTGGCAAAGATGAAGGGTAAGTTCTTGCCAAAGGATTACCAGCTAACTCTTTACAAACAGATGCAAAATCTTAAACAAAATATGATGATCGTGAGGGAATACACCGAAGAGATTTACAAGGTGAATTTGAGAGCAGGTTATGTAGAAGATACCCCGAAGAAGACATCAAGGTATATCAATGGTTTGAGGCTAGATATCTAAGATGAAATCAACATACTTTATCCAAGGACAATAGAGGAAGCATACCAGTGTGCCTTGAAGGAAGAAGAAAAGATAGCTAGGAAGCGAAGCTCTGGAAGAGGACATGGTTTTTCCAAAGGGAAAGGACAGACAAATGTAAGAGGAAAGCTTCCAATGCAAAAGAATGATGAAGGCAACTCAAATCAGCAAGGGCAGTTAGAGAAAGAAGGAGGTAGTAGAAGAAGAAGAACTTACCAGAGAGGTAGAGGTAGAGGAAGAGGAAAAGAGACTATATACCGATGTTACAAATGTAACAAATTGGGTCATCGATCTTTTGAATGTCCTGAGAATGACAATACGGGACAATGAGGTGCATACATAGCTCAAACTGGAGCATTAAAGGCACAAGCACCTGAGGTAGAGAATGTGCCAGAGACTGGAGAGGTGTTGATGACGCACATAGTCCTATTAAAACCAGCAAAGGAGACTGCTGAACTAGTCCAAAGGAAATCCTTATTCAAGACAATGTGTAAGGCAAAAGTGAAAATGCTACGAATTGATGATTGGTAGTGGAAGTACGAAAAATCTAGTTTCCCAAGAAATGGTGGAAAAATTGGGATTGAAAAAGATTAAGCACCCCACACCTTATAAGGTATCATGGTTGCAAAAAGGACACCGATTATTGGTGCATGAACAAAGTGAAGTTGAGTTTCAGATAGGTAGGTATAAAGACAAGGTGCTCTGTGACATAATGCCAATGGATGTTTGTCACATTCTTTTGGGTAGCCCGTGGCAGTTTGATAGGAAGGTGACACATGATGGAGAGAGAAATTGTTATAAGTTCAAAAAGGATGGCATCAATCACACTCTTGTACCATTGAAAGAGGAAGGTACAACTGAAACAAGCAGCCCAAAAGAATTGCTGCTTAGTGGAAAGGAATTTCTACAACACAGGGAAGAAGAAGACGTAAACTATGCAGTGGTTTGCAAGCCAAAGGTAGTACTTCTACACACTGAAATTTTAGATTTACCTATTGAAGTTCATGAGTTGTTGCATGAGTTTCATGATATTGTAGTTGATGAATTGCCAAGTGAGTTTCCATCCAAAAGAAGCATCAATCATCACATAGACTTGATATGGGAGCAAGTATTCTAAACAAGGCTACATATCGAATGACACCCAAAGAGAATAAGGATGTGAGGAAGAAAGTCCAAGAATAGTTGGACAAAGGACTAATAAGAGAAAGTTTGAGTGTGTGTGCCATACCTATAGTACTAAGTCCAAAGAAGGGTGGAGAATGGAGAATGTGCACTGAATTTAGAGCAATCAACAAGATCACAATTCATTATAGGTTTCCATTGCCACAAATGGATGATATGATGGATTGCTTGTGTGGGTCAAATTACTTCTCAAATATTGACTTGACAAGTGGTTATCATCAAATTCGGATCAAAGAAGGAGACGAGTGGAATACAACTTTCAAGACCAATGACGGCTTGTACGAGTGGATGCTCATGCCATTTGGTTTGTCAAATGCACCTAGTACATTTATGCGGCTGATGAAGGAAGTCTTGAAGGAGTTCATTGGTAAGTTTGTCATTGCTTACTTGGATGACATTTTAATTTTCAATCAAACTAAAGAAGAGCACTTGAGACATTTGAAGTATGTTTTAGAGAGATTGCATCAAGAAAAGCTATTGATTAACATGAAGAAGTGTTATTTGATGAAGAGTGAGCTTGTATACTTGGGTTTTGTCATTTCTAAGGATGGATTGAAAATGGATCTGGAGAAGATAGAGGCAATTGTAAACTGTCCCTCACCTAAGAACATTTTTGAGGTGATAAGTTTTCATGGCTTAACCAACTTCTACAGAAAATTTATCAGGAATTTTAGTGGCATTTGTGCACCTATCATTGACACCATCAAGAAGAATAGGCAGCCATTTTATTGGACAACAACAACAGTTTTTTTTTTTTTTTTGGAATATTGAAGAAGAAGATCATTGAGAAGCTAGTGTTGAAGTTATCAGACTTAAATTAGCCCTTTCAAGTAAGATGTGATACTAGTGGGACAACCATTGGAGCTATACTGAGCCAACAAGATAAGCCCATTACATATTTCACCGAGAATTTAAATGAGTCAAAACATAAATACTCTTCCTACGACAAATAATTTAATGCGATGGTTCAAGATTTGAAGCATTGGAGGCATTACTTGATGCCTAACGAGTTTGTTCTATACACAGATAATTTTGCCTTACAATACATTATCCAGCAACATAAGTTAAATCATAAACATGCAAAGTGGGTGGATTTCCTTCAAAATTTCACTTTTGTTTTGAAGCACATTAGTGGGAAGGAAATTAAGGTTTCCGATGCCTTGAGGAGGAGATGCTTAATCATGCAGGAAAGTCAAATAAAAATTTTAGGCTTTGATTATTTGAAGGACTTATATGATATTGATGTTGATTTTAAAAAAGCTTTTGCAGCATGTAAGAATCCATTCAATAGGGACAACAATCCATGGAAAGAGTTTACGTTGTAGGATGGGTTATTGTTCAAGAACAATCAACTATGTATTCCCAATTTCTCAACGAGGGAAAAGTTGGTCAATAAAAGCATAATGGCGGGTTGGCTGAACACTTTGGTGCTGAGAAAACACTTGGGCAGCTAAGTCACTTCTAGTTTTGGCTTAAGATGAAGGTAGATGTACAAAGGTAAGTGAGTAAGTGTAGCGTATGTCAACATGCAAAAGGGAGAAATCAGAATGCTGGACTATACATGCCATTACCCATTCCCAACAAACCTTGGGATTCAGTGAGTATGGACTTTGTTATGGGTTTACCGAGAACTCAATGAGGTAATGATTCAATCCTTTTAGTTGTGGATAGACTTACTAAGATGGCTCATTTCATTCCGTGTTCCAAAACTAGTGATGTTACCCATGTGGCTAATTTGTTTTTTGATGAGATTGTTCGGTTGCATTGTTTTCCAAAAACTATAATCTCTAACAGGGACACAAGATTCATTGAACATTTCTGGAGTACCTTGTGGAAGAAACTTGGCACTAATCTAAATTTTAGCTCAGCCAATCATCCATAGTCTAATGGGAAAACAAAGGTTGTAAACAAGAGTTTGGGTAATTTGTTGAGGAGTTTATTAGGTGACCAACCAAAGCAATGGGATCATGTGCTAGCCCATGATGAGTTTGCATATAATGACTCACTAAATAGGATCACAGGAAATAATCCATTTCAGGTCTTGTACGACATGCATCCGAGGGGAATTTGTGAGCTAAGAGACTTGGGAAAGCTTGAACATAGAAGTGTTGATGGAGAGGATTTTGAAATAGCCATGAGTGAGCTGCATGAGCAAGTAAAACAAATATTACAAGATATAAGAAACAACTACAAGTAACAAGCAAATTTACACAGGAAAGAGGTAAACTTTGAAGTGGGAGATGTGGTCCTAGCTCACCTAAGAGAAGAGAGGTTTCCAAGGGGAGAATACAACAAATTGAAAATGAAGAAGATAGGACCCTATAAGATCCTCCATAAGTTTTCAGCGAATGCTTATGAGATGGAGTTACCTCCAGGAATTGGCATTTCACCCATTTTTAATGTAGCAGATTTGTATTCCTACACAGTTGGTGATGTAGATCAAGCTTTTGGGAATCTTGACTAGGATGAAGGAAATGAATAACAGTGGTTGAAACAAATGCCTGTGGCAAAGAGTTTAGAGTTTGAAAATATTTTGGATACATGTGTTGCCAAGAAGACCAAAAGGAAATAATACTTGGAATATCTTGTTAAGTGGAAAGACTGTCTGATGGAGGATTGTACTTGGATGGATGAAGCAACACTACAGAAAGAAGGTCATTCTATAGAAGATCTTATGAGCAGGAGCTCATAAAATTTTTCTTTCTTGGGGAGTCTGATGCAGGTGCATTAGGCCAAACACATAAAAATGATAAGTTATTAAAGTCATACCAAGAGCCTACCAATGTGATGGATTGATCACGTGCCAAGGCTAGAACATTTTAAAGTTTATTTGTGAAAAGTTTTTGATATTTAGTTAAGATTAGTTAGAAACATCTAGTTAAAAGAAATGATTTTATAGCTATTATGGAGTTAGAGCTAAGGGAAATTGGTTCACATTCGTGAACTCATTTCTTGGATTGTTTATTTAATTATATATATATATATATATATATATATAATATATATATATATATATTATATATCTATAATTTTTTTTTTTTTTTTGTTTTAATTTTCCAGTTATGTAAACCATTTTTTAATTATTGTTAATAGGCCATGAGATTCAATAATTATGGATTATGTACTTGGACTAGTATATAATAATAAAGGTAATGATTACATATTTAGTTTTTTAAGATTTTTGTGGTGTGTGTTGGTGGATTGAGTCATCACATTTTCCATATTATTGAAAGAAAAATATCAAAGTTTTGACTCCAAAGGAATATCAACCACTAGGAAAAAAATTCTAAGTGTTTTAATGGCCCCATGGAATTGAAGAATTTGATAATTTACCTCAATTCTATCGCATGTTGTATCAAATTTACCATGGATATAGAAGAAAAAAAAACCTTTTTCTTGATATGCTAATCACTAGAAAATCAAATCGAACATTAGGAAGCCAAGTATTCATAAAGAAAGGACACACAAATAGTTACCTCCTCACCAACTCTCATCACCATCACTTTTAAAAAATAGGGGTCCTGAAAACTTTAGTTGTAAGAGATATAAATATATCTAAAACTGAGCACATTGATTAACAGAACAATGATTTTATTAATGCATTAAAGAATATTGTTTATAAGGAGAAGGGATCAAGAAATCCATCACAATAGAAAGAAGAATAATAACTTATTCTCTATACTCTTAGCCCTCAGAAAGAGCCTACCTACCTTATATCCAGGAGGTCACAGACAAATTAGTGAAATCCTTAAGAAAAAAATTACTCCTTTCAAACCTATGGAAACCATTGGTAGAGAAATGAAATCTATCAAAGATAACATTAACCCTCATCAACTTAAATTGAAATCTATCAACTTAAATGGATCTATAGGATCAACTATTCATGTGGAAGGTGTTATATTGGAGAAACTAGAATATTATTCTAAGCAAGAATAAAATAACAAGATGAAGATATAAAATATAGTTGCATACAAACATCTACCCTTTTAGAAAAATATGTCAAGGATATGTCTTGAAAACACAGTGTTTTTTTTTTCCAAAAAAGGACACCACTTCAAAAGATGTTCCATGGAAGCCATTGAGATTATCAAACACTCCAAACAATCATAATATAAACAATGGTTTAGAAGTAAGAAGTATATAGATTCCCTTGATCAATAATCTTAATATAGATGAACCTAATGTTGATTCACCAACCCTATCACCATGATCCCATTCTCAACCCTTTCCTCCCCTTAGTTCCCCATCCCCTTATTTATTTAACTAGTCTTGTTCCCGGACCTATTTTTCTCTCAGATTCATCATTATTAAACTTTTTTCCCTCTACCATATATTCCCCCAATTCCTTGATCCGCTCTTTTTGTTCCCCTTCCTTTTCCTTTCCTCTTTTTAGTCTCCCCCATTCTCTTTCCTCTTTTTACCTACTCCTCCCCTTCTCTTATCCCTTCCCAATTTCTTCTTATTCCTATTTCCCTTATCACTAATTATCCCTCTACCTTATTTTCACTAACCCTCTTCGATACTTTCATCCTTGATTCACTTTATTTCCCTTGAATTTTCCCTTTATTTTCTCTCTTTTCACTTGTCCCATAATTTTATAGTTATAGTCCTAACAATAATATTAATAATAACAACACTTTAATAATATATATTTATTTAATATCATTATTATACCTTTAATCATATTTATAAAGTTTCTATTCTAATGATATTAACATTAATACTAATATTGCTAAACATTTTATTCTAACTATACTGATTTTACTTATTAATAATAATAATAACATTATTACTAATATTATTAATTATACTTAATAATAATAATAACAACATTAATACTAATATTATTAATAATAAGTCATTGAACCTCTCTCCCATTTTAAAACAATAATTTCTAATAAAATTAGAATATAAGAAAGAATAAATTTGAAATCTAATACTATTATTCATTGTAATATTTTAATATATAATAAATTAAATAATACTTTAATAAAGTATTATTAATAATATGTTATTCTCTTCAATGGTAACAATAATATTAATACACCACTATTGGTAATTTGGTATTTTTTTATATTTAGTTTCAGTTCTAATATCCCTCGCCTTTTAATAGTTTTCGTAATATTAATATTAATACTTTTGATGTTTAAAAAACATTACTACTTATATTAGTTTACTTACATTTGATTTAATGAATTTTTATTTAATACTTTGTTGGTTTTTAAGTGTTTAGGTAAGAAGTTTTCAAATTTTTTTTTTTTTTTTTTAATTTAGTTGTCATAATATTAATATTAATACTTCTGTATTTAGAAAACATTACCAGTTATATTAGTTTACTTACATTTGTTTTAATGAATATTTATTAATATTTTTTTTTAGGTTTTTAGGTGTTTAGGTAGAAGGTTTTCATTTTTTGGATAAAAAATTTATAACAAATTTTAATGGGATTTATGTTCCAATTATGCAAACAATTAATTAAGGGAAACAAGAAACTATTTCAATGGTGGTTTTTTTTTTTTTTGGTCTATTTCTCAAGAAAAAGATCATAGAATAACTTTTTTTTAGGTATATCTAATTTTGGTGAACTTTTCCAAGTTGAATGAGATGCTAATAGAATTTCTATGAGTTAAGAAGGTAAGACAATCTTGTATTTTAAAGTGAAACTTAATGATGCTAAAAATAATTTTTCCACATGAAAAAGAGTTATGTGAAATTGTCCAAACTTTAAATAAATGAAGCTATTATTTGATTCGTAAAGAGTTCATATTATATACTGATAACTAGTCCTTATTGTTTATTAGTAGTTTGTTGACGGTTCTGGACCTGTCAACATGTTAAGGGGATCTCTCCGATAAGAAGTCCCAATTAGACCTCAGACCATTTGGTGTGGGAGTCCCAGTAGTGGGTCGTATGGTAATGCCTTGACCACGATTTCTCATAGAGGCAAGCAAGATAACTCTGTTAGTAGCAAGGGTGTGACCACTGTAGTGAGTCAAGGAAGGTGCATGAGAGGTTCTAACACCGGTGGGCTGAGATGAGTGTGCCCCTTAGCAACTTGTAACAGTACTCGGATGGGAAGGGAACACACGAGCGAAGATGCATCACAAGCTGGAAAGCAAGTCAGCTGGCAATCCAAAGTGATGGTTAAACCAATCAACACATTTCAGAAAGATTCTTACATGCTCATACAGAACAGTCCATACATGCGTGCGTAAGAAAGCAAATACATATGCCATTTAGAGTAAACAAGACAGCCGAAATACAATACAACATATGCATGAAACGTGTTAGATCTTATTATATAAAGAAGTGTAAGTTCCAATCATACAATACATCCATGTACACCCGCTAGTCCCAACAGTGGAACGTTACAGCCACATCCGCCTGCTCCTCCAAAGAGATGTACTAGCTCCGTGTAGTGGAGAAGCCAAGACATGTTACAATATTGTCCAAGCTCTCTCCAAGATAGTCTTATTGGAAGCTTGGCTGACCAAAAGCCTCTATAATGAGTTATGAGGTTCTATTTATAGAAAAGGGTGGGGTGACCCTTGACATTCCCCTTTGTGATAGTTCATCTACCCTCATGACTCTTCATCTACTCTATGACTGTTACATCCAACTATTGACACTTGAATTACACTTGACATGACGTTACATTACAATGCACATGTACTCATGTGAGACAACATGGCTTGAGCATGCCATGCAAGACATCACTGACACTCGACCTATTGTGATGAGACTAACTCTCTGACATGCTTGTGATGGTGAAGGTGGTGAGTTGATGCCAAGCTTCGTCATCCGTGATGGTGTGCATGCACCCCATGGTGACATCTTGCCAAAGCGAACTCTTGCCTTTGTTGCAACCGGTGCATTGGTTTGGCCCATTCATCCAACTTGTCTGCTAACATGCACATGGTCTTCTTGGGTGTGGCTGAACCGAAAACAAATTGATGCATAGTGTCCATGCTAATCTTCAAGTGTGTGCTGGTGGTCATGCGCATCAAGTTGCCGAAGTACATGTTCAGATCCAGTTGGACTTTCTTCTTGTCTTCGCCTTGGTGAGTGTGCTGAATGAGTTGGATCACATGCATGCACATAATGACATGCATGCCGCTGAATCCCTTGCATGTGATCAACAACACTGCTCACCATGTCTGCTCCATGCTAGTTACTGGGATAGATCTATAACTTGTACGGGCACAATTTCATCTGTGAGTGCATGTTGCGCCCACTGCTGTTCCTGTTCTTGCTGCAACTCATTCGTCTGTCTGTGCAACTTCATGTTCTTCCTTGAGTTGCTGCTTCAGCACATGCAACTCCTTCTTTGTTCCATTCTCTATCTTCGCACAATCTTCATGTCGTGCTGTAACCTCATAGCCTAAGCCTCCAAAGTTGCTTTCATCATCAGTGGATCTGCTTGAGCTTGCAACTTTGTTTTGCCTTTGTGTTGTCAACAACCTTCCTCTTGCATTCTTTGCATTCGGTATGCTGCCTTTAGCTACTGTTAATGATGCTACTCGCTATGATGCTGCTGCTATCATATCTTGATGTCCTTGTCTATGAACAACTTGATATCTTCGTGAGTAGGCAAGCTCATAAACATTTGATTGACTGCATCTCTAGGTGTGCTCTGAATGGTGTCTTTGACTCTAATCTCTTGGAAACCATTGTACCTTCACTGCTGAGAGGCAGATGAACACCTGCAATACCTGGAGACATGGAAACACTCATGGAAAGCAATCTGTCAGTCGAAAACAAAATGAACTTGAGAACTGACTTGCAACATACTTGTGTGACTGATCATGAAGGTTGCGCAATTTTGGCCTGGAGGTCGGGAGACTGACTGCCAAGGCTGCACAAGGCACAGTTTGGGCTACTGGGAGACTGACTGACTACTGGAATTGCGCAATGCACAGTCCAGTCTGGCTAATGACTGCTGGAATTGTGCAATGCACAATCTCAACTAGAAATGGCTGCAGACTCAGTGACTGCATTGTGCAATTTTTTGGGCCGACAATCACTGTCCCTCATAAATGCGCAAAAAAATCCTGGAGGATAGTACCTAGGAAGAAATGCGCATTTCTGGAGAGGAAGACAAAGCCTTCCATCCCTGGATTGCGCAATGTTGTCTTAGTGAAGGTAGAGTCCGGGCCAAGGTTTCCTAGACTCGCCGACATGCAACTGAACGCGAATGTGAGTGTGAATGCATGGTGATACGAGTGTAAGCATAAGTGAATGATCATCCATGCAAACGGTGAATGATAGATTCAAAAAATGGAACAACATGCATGTGGGTGAGGCGAGTCGCCGAATCGACGACCATTCGTGAAAAACAGTTTCATGCATGTGACATCAGTGAGATGTTGACGAAAACTAAAACAATGCTAGTAAAAGCTAGAATATATCAAAACAAAAACAAGTGCTCATTGAAATAAAGTAGACAACTTTCATACGAAGCAAAACACAAAAAGCACCAGAAATGCAACACAAGTCATGGAAAGTGGGCTAACCCCAAAACAACTGAGATGAGTGTGCCAAGAGCTCCTAGATGTGATGTGGGATCTCAGAGTTGTAAGGTTGATGTGAGGGATGAGCTTTGCAATGTCTGGTTGATGAGTTTTTATAACATCAAGGTTATGACACGCATGCTACAAATCTAGGGAAAGCAACACTTGGTGGGAGGTTTCGGAAATGATCCTTGCATGTAACCTCCAACTGCTAAAAATAGATCCCTAAAATAAGGGATGCCTTTGCATGCTGCCTTGGGAGAAGTACCCCATGCATGCAAGTCTCTTTTGCTCGGTCTCAGAGGGAATTGATCAACTCAGTTGCACATGCAAGAGGCTGTTCGACTGCTGGGAGAAAATGCACATTTCTGGCCGGGAGCTAGGCTGGTTGCCCAGGAGATTTGGACAATTTCTGGGAAGAGCAGCTTATTACTACTCAGATTTGTGCAAATTCTGTGCTGAGCAGCCCTGCTGGGGAAAATTGCGTAATTTTCACTGTGAGTGTTGACTGCCATAATTTCGCAATTCTCGAGCCCAGTACGCTGCCAGTCAGGATTGCACAATTTCTCAAGGGAAGGATGGCTTCCCTCCAAAATTGTGCAATTTCTTGGGGGAGCTTCTCATCCTGCAGCTGGACCAAGTTTAGGTGATCATCCTATGATGGGAATGCATCAAGCTGTGATTGACAGGCTACCTTTGTACAAGCAAAACACTGAAGCTTATGAACTTGATGAAGAAAGACAAGCTGCTATGAAAAGTTGGTAGGGAGGCTCCAAAACGAGGCTAAGGCAAAATTTTGGAGAGTGGTTGTAGCCGCTACAACACTTGGCGACACACTGGTAGAACTCTAGCTTTGTGAATCGACCTTGTTCGTGAAAAGCAAGTCTAACACCTCCATAAGTATTGTTCAGCTCTTAGTTCATCTTGGCTTCACACTAACTTGATTGTAAGATGTAGCAACTACCAAGCTCTTGGTCGATTGGCACACATTCCAAGCTAAGGAAACACAGTTGTTTCGATTGGGGTTGAGGGGTATATAGGTGCACGAGCAGTATAGTTGTCAGAGTCTTAGTTTCATCTCTAGTGTTGCTCCACTGCCAGCAGGCCTGGATAGTACCCCAACGGAGTCACATAGGAACACAAGCATGGCTCCACTGCCAGCGAGCTTAGTCAGTACCCTGTCGAAGTTACTTGCATCACCTCCCTACGCAGGAATCCTTTCTCTTCTTTCACCATATTCATTTTTTATTTTGAAATTCCTTTTTTTGACTTTTCATTTTTTCATTTTTCATTTTTTTAACTGTGCTTAGCACTTATTAATTTAAGAGGCGGAAGATGGATCCTGACTTATTGAGAACAGAAGAGGTCATTCCAACAGAGAAGTAGTTTATTGTATCTCTGACGCGCCTTTTAAGGTTTTACCCTCACCTTACTCTACTTGACTGAGTTGACAAGGGTTAACCCAAAAACAATATACTAGAGAAGGTGAAACTAGTTAGCGCGCAAGCATTGTGTTTTCACTAAGGTTCACTTCGAACAATACATATTTTCCTTCAACGTATCATGGACTAAAAGTAACAAGCTCTTCATACAGAGGCAAGATGATAGATAAACAAGTAGCGATAGCTGTACAAGCCCTCTTGTACTTCAGCCAACTCATTTCAAGAGTCATACATGGTTTCATGCGAAACTAACCTACAAACGAAACAAGTGAACTATACAAAACAAGTGAACTAACAAACAACAAAGAAAAGTGAGAGAAGAATAAAAAGTGAAAGAAAGCAAGTAAGAAAACAAGCAGGTAGACAAACAAACAAACAAAGCGAGTAAGCAAACAAGCATGAAAGCAAATAGACTGAAAGCAAACACTACGCCTACTCCTACACTAACAGTGCATGGGCCTGATCATGTGAAGTGATATTTCCAATGCAGCCACTGACGCATTAGTTGACCCATGTTGGTGAAGGCTTGGTCCGCGAGTAACCCAATTGTGTGAACCAGCAAGCAAGAAAGATATAACAATGAATACAACCACACTTTGTGTTTGATAGTGCCCACATGACATAAGTAGGTGTGCAGTTCGTGGACTTATCATAGTGTTGTATGACACTGTGTGCAACTTTGAAGCATAAGCACACTCTTGACTGTGACATGCAAGCAAATGAAAGAAACAAAGATAACTTGCATCATGAACGAGTGCTTGTAATGTAAGATTCCTCCAATCCATGAGCGATGGGGTCGTGCAGTTCGAGTGGAGGAAGTATGATCTATGTGTGATATTGATCTTCAATGCATACAGATGAGTGATGAGGAGCCTTGTGTGTTTGAATAGTTTCTTGATCAGGAGTGAGACTAACCTCAAGAGAGAGAGGAACTGACATAACCATCAGCTTGGGTTGAAGTGCCTTGACAGTCTTGGGTGTTTCAAATTCATCATCAGATAGATCATCATAGACCAGTGGCTTCGAAAGATCAATTGTGATAGAGTCATGATCATGATAAAATATGGGATTAAATGGATCACGACCTCCACGATCAAAAAAGTCAATGATTTCATCGGCATCCTCATGATCAGATGAATCAAACAGCGGGGTAGATGAAAAGTGAACAAGCTCATCGTCTGTGTTTCCGGAAAAGACAAATGAAAGATAAAGTGGATTTTCAATGAATAACTTATCCTTTTCATTGTCGAATGATGGACCAACATCCAGTGAGTCGCGAGAGTGATAAAAAATGGGTGCATCCATGGATGAAGAAACACGCAAAATCATGGATGGCAGGTTCACCAAAGATGTTAGGAAAGAACGAAGGGGGCTCGGATGGAAGGGAGTCATCCTTCACTGAGTGTTGATGCTTAATCTCCCACTCATACTCTTCATGAATGACAACACATGTTGGTTGTGCAACACTAACTCCGTCAGTGACTTGTTCCTCATTCACAACAAGTGAAGAGTCTGGAATGGAAAAACACAAGACAATATCATCCAGAGGAACACCCGAGTGCGAAGACTGAGGTCATAGAATATAATGCATATGAGAAATCGAAGGACTCACAACCAAAATTGTGTGAAAATTGAGTGAAGTGATGTTGGGAGGATATGCAAGCCGAGCAAGTGAGTGAGCATGATCCTCAACATCACTTGACAGTGGTGGAGCTGTTGAATGAGGGGAAGGCGGACAGTCAGTCGAGACAGTGACTGTATCCACATGAGATTGCACAGATACATTAGTGAAGAATGTTGAGCGAGGCTTGATCTCAAGCTTCTTCTTGGGATGGGCAGGTTTCTTAAGGAAATACTTGAACTGATCCCAAAGATAGGCAGATTTCATCTGGCTCCTCGGAGCTTGAAACTACAAATCACGGAAGCGCTGCCAAAAATCTATAACTGATTCATGCGGAGCCTTCCATTGCTATAACTGTCTTTGGTCAACATGGTCTGGATTAAAATGATAGAAAGTGTCTTCAATGAGATCACATAAATGCTCAAGTGAGTGCATGCTATTAGCCAATAGGCTAAGAAGCCATCGACATGGGGATTCAAAAAGTGTGTGTACAAGCAGAAAGCTGGCCAGTTCACCAGAACACCCTTCTTCCTCATGAAGCATGAAAAGAAAGGCATGTAAGTACTCAGACCAGGCCGCTTCACCTTCACCATCATACATGGAAGTGGACAAGAGATCAAAAAAATCTCCCATGATGGAGACATCTTCACGATTTGAGAAACATCGTGGAGGGAGAAGAGTGCAAGAATCCATGAAAGGTATGTAGAGGTTAAAAATTGGCTGAGAGGACACAGCTTGTCATCAGGCCCTCCTTCTAGCGCCAACAATGTTGACAGTGCTGGACCTGCCAACATGTCAAGGGGATCTCCCCGGTAAGAAGTCCCAATTAGATCTAAGACCGTTTAGTGTGGGAGTCCCAGTAGTGGGTCATATGGTAATGCCTTGACTGTGATTTCACACAGAGGTAAGCAAGATAACTCTATTAGTAGCAAGGGTGTGACCGCTACAGTGAGTTAAGGAACGTGCATGAGAGGTTCTAACACTGGTGGGTTGAGATGAGTGTGCCCCTTGGAAACCTATAACAATACTCTGATGGGAAGGGAACACACGAGCGAAGATGCATCACAAGTTGGAAAGCAAGTTGGATGGAAATCCAAAGTGATGGTTAAAACAATCAAAACAATTTAGAAAGATTCAGACATGCTCATACAGAACAGTCCATACATGCGTGCATAAGAAAGAAAATACATATGCCATTTAGAGTAAACAAGACAGCTGGAATACAATACAACATATGCATGAAACATTTTGGCTCTTATTATATAAAGAAGTGTAAGTTCTAGTCATAGAATACATCCATGTACATGAGCTAGCCCCAATAGTGGAACGTTACAGCCACATCTGCCTGCTCCTCCAAAGAGATGTACTAGCTCCGTGCAGTGGAGAAGCCAAGGTGCATTACAATACTGTCCAAGCTCTCTCCAAGATAGTCTTATCAGAAGCTTGGCTGACCAAAAGCCTCTACAATGAGTTATGAGGTTCTATTTATAGCAAAGGGTGGGGTGACGCTTAACATTCCCCTTTGTGACAATTCATCTACCCTCATGACTCTTCATCTACTCTATGAATGTTACATCCAACTATTGACACTTGACTTACACTTGACATGACGTTACATTACAATGCACATGTACTCATGTGAGACAACATGGCTTGAGCAAGCCATGCAAGACATTACAAAAACTCAGTTTGTTGTGATGAGACCAACTCTTTGACATGCTTGTGATGGTGAAGGTGGTGAGATGATGCCAAGCTTGGTCATCCCTGATGGTGTGTATGCACCCCATGGTGACATCTTGCTGAAGTGAACTCTTGCCTCCGTTGCAATCGATGCATTGGTTCAGCCCCTTCATGCAACTCATTTGCTAACATGCACATGGTACTCTTGGGTGCGGCTAAACTGAAAACACATTGATGCATAGTGTCTGTGCTGATCTTCAGGTGTGTATAGGTGGTCATGCACATCAAGTTGCTGAAGTACATGTTCAGCTCTTGTTGGACTTTCTTCTTGTCTTTGCCTTGGTGAGTGTGCTCAATGAGTTGGATCGCATGTGTGCGCATAATGACATGCATGTTGCTGAATCCCTTGCATGAAATCAACAACACTGCTCACCATGTCTGCTCTTTGCCAGTTACTGGGATAGATCTATAACTTGTACAGGCGCAATTTCATCTGTGAGTGCATGTTGCACCCACTGCTGTTCCCATTCTTGCTACAACTCATTCGTCTATCCGTGTAGCTTCATGTTCTTCCTTGAGTTGTTGCTTCAGCACATGAAACTCCTTCTTTGTTCCATTCTCTGTCTTTGTACGATCTTCATGTCGCGCCGTCACCTCATAGCCTGAGCCTCCAAAGTTGCTTTCATCATCAGTGGATCTGCTTGAGCTTGCAACTTTGTTCCGCCTATGTGTTGTCAACAACCTTCCTCGTGCATTTGTTGCATTCGGTATGCTACCATTAGTTGTTGTTCATGGTGTTGCTCACTGTGATGCTGTTGCTTTCATATCTTGATGTCCTTGTCTACGAACAACTTGATATCTTTGTGAGTAGGCAAGCTCATAGACATTTGATCGAATGCATCTCCAGGTGTGCTATGAACAATGTCTTCGACTCTAATCCCTTGGAAACCATTTTACCTGCACTGATAAGAGGCAAATGAACACTTGCAATACATGGAGACATGGCAACAATCATGGCAAGAAATCTGTCAGTCGAAAACCAAAATGAACTTGATAACTGACTTGCAACATACCTGTGTGACTGATTATGAAGGTTGTGTAATTTCGGCCTGGAGGTCAGGAGACTGATTGCCAAGGCTACGCAAGGCATAGTCTGGGTTGCTAGGAGACTGACTAACTACTAGAACTGTGCAATGCACAATCTAGTCTAGCTACTGACTGCTGGAATTGCGCAATGCGCAATCTCAGTTGGAAATGGCTGTAGGCTCAGTGACTGCATTGCACAATTTTCTAGGCCAACAGTCACTGTCCCCCAGAAATACACAAAAAAATCCTAGAGGACAGTGCCTGGGAAGAAATGAGCATTTATGGAGAGGAAGATAGAGCCTTCCTTCCTCGGATTGTGCAATGCTGTCTCATTGAAGGAAGAGTCCGGGCCAAGGTTTCCTAGACTCATCGACCGGAAATTGAATGCAAATGTGAGTGTGAATGCATGGTGATACTGAGTGTAATAATAAGCGAATGATTGTGCATGCAAATGGTGAATGACAGATTCAGAAAATGAAACAACATGCATGTGGGTGAGGCGAGTCACCGAATCGACGACCGTTTGTGAAAAACAATTTCATGCATTCGACAACAATGAGATGTTGACGAAAACTAAAACAATACTAGTACAAGCTAGAATATATGAAAACAAAAAGAAGCGCTCACGGAAATTAAGTAGACAATGTTCATACGAAGCGAAACACAAAAGGCGTCAAAAATGCAACACAAGTCATGGAAAGTGGGCTAACCTCAAAACAACCGAGCTAATTGTGCTGAGAGCTGCTAGATGTGATGTGGGATGCTAGAGCTACAAGGTTGATGTGAGGGATGAGCTTTCCAGTGTCTGGTTGATGAGTTTTGATAACATCGAGGTTATGATGCACATGCCACAAATATAGGGAAAACGACACTTGGTGGGAGGTTTCTGAAATGATCCTTGCATGTAACCTCCAATTGCTAAAAATAGATCCCTGAAACAAGGTATGTCTTTGCATGCTACCTTGGGAGAAGAATCCCATGCATGCAAGTATGTTTTGCTCGGTCTCGGAGGGAACTGATCAACTCAGCTGCACATGCAAGAGGCTGTTCGACTGCTGGGAGAAATTGCGCATTTCTAGTTGGGAGATGTGTTGGCTGCCTAGGAGGTTTATGCAATTTCTAGGCAGAGCAGCTAACTTCTGCCCAGATTTGTGCACATTCTGGGTTGAGTATCCCTTCTGGGGAAAATTGCGCAATTTTCACTGAGTGTTGACTGCCAGAATTGCGCACTTCTGGAGCCCAACAGGCTGCCAGTTAGGATTGCGTAATTTCTCGAGGGAAGGCTGGATGCCCTCTAGAATTGTGCAATTTATTGGGGGAGCTTCTCAGCCTGAAGCTAGACCAAGTCCAGGTGATTAGCCTGTGAGGGGAATGCAACAAGCTGTGATTGACAGACTATCTTTGTGCAAGCAAAACACTGAAGCTTGTGAACTTGACGAAGCAAGACAAGTTGCTATGAAAAGTTGGTAGGGAGGCTCCAAAACGAGGCTAAGGCAAAATTTTGGAGGGTGGCTGTAGCCGCTACAACATAGTAAACCTAAATTAACTCAAAGGCATGTAAAATAGATTAAGTTTGTGCAAAATTTCACTTTTTTTTTTCCAGGCATGCAAGTGTACAATATGGCAAAGATGTATATGCAATAAGTATGAGAAATTTGATTTTTCAAGAGTCTTAAGTGAATATATTGGGATTTGATGTCTTTAAATAAATATAAAAATATGATTTAAACTTTAAGGAAGCTTATGCATCATGTGAGAATCCCATAAGTAGAAATAGGATACCATTGATGTAGCACATGCTTGTAGAAGTAATATTGTTCATGTGTAGTTCATTGTGGATTCCTACCTTTTCCATAAGAGAGAACTTGTTGAAGGATAAACATAATGGAAGTTTGGTAGGACATTTGGGAAAAGTAAAATTCTTGCATAATTGAGTGCACATTATTTTTGGCCAAGAAATAAATTTGATATGAAAATTTGTTTATAAATGTAAGATACTCCAATATTCTAGGGAATAAGTCAAAACATATGACTATATCAACCTTCTCTTACTCCTAATAGGCCATGAGATTCAATAATTACGGATTATGTACTTAGACTAATATAGAATAACAAAGGTAATGATTTCATATCTAACGTTTTAATATTTTTGTGTTGTGTGTTGGTGGATTGAGTCATCACATTTTCCGCAGTATTGAAAGAAAAATGTCAAACTTTTGACTCCAAAGGGGGATCAAACACTGGGAAAAAAATCATAAGTGTTTGAATGGCCCCATGGAAGTGAAGAACTTGATAATTTCTTTAAACACCTCAATTTTATCTCATATTGTATCAAATTTACCATGGATCTAGATGAAAAAAACAACAACCTTTTTGTTGATATGCTAATCACCAGAAAATCTATGGAACCTTAGGAAAGCAAGAATTAAAAAAAAAAGCACACACAAATAGTTACCTCCTAACCAAATCTCATCACCATCCCTTTTAGAAAACAGGGGTCCTTAAAACTCTAGTTGTAAGAGCTCTAAGGATATTTGAAAATGTAGCAAGAAAAGTCTCAATTTGATTTTTTTCCTTAATTAAATTGAGGAAATTCGAAATTCCATATCAACAGACAACTTGGAGGAGCTAACTGAGGTGACATAGCACTTTCCACTCAGTTAAGAACACTTAATTCTAGTTAATGAGTTGAGGTTAAATTTACTTGTGTTGATTCCTAAAAAATAGAAGTCTAACTTTGTAAATTCGAGTTGGAGACACTTGCGTTTAGTTATACATGATTGATTTATAATTTGTAGCAATCTATTTCAGTTAATTTGAGTTACTGCCAGTGTAACTAGTTCTCATGCTTAGTAGAACTAGTGGAGGATCAGTCAAGGGTGTGTAAGTTATTTCACACCGAGTGACAAGGGTGTGTAAATTTTTTCACACTGAGTGATCATCTAATTAACTGATCAATATACCTAAATTAACTCATCATGCAGAGAATTCAAGTTACCCAGTTGAGATTGGAGTTCAACGATAGTGTAATATAAGTTTTAAACTATTCCAAGTTGTACAGGTCATGCATGGAGTTAGATAATTGACCTAAAATAATTGCGCAATCCAGATGAAGGAACTTCCTAATTAATAAGGGGATAACTCCCAAGGGAACAACACAAGGAAATAGGGGGTTGGAGGCTTGAAATTTTGGGTAAGTATTAGCCAAGGTTGATCAGTCAGGTAGATGATAGAAGATACAGGTGCAGGTTGAGCTCAAGCTTAAGCAAAGCATATTATATTCATCCAAATTCCTTTATTAATGCAATACACATAGTAAGGGGTTTGATCAATTTTTTTCCCTAGATAAATCTCTATGTATGTGTGTTAAATATTGATGCATGTTAATGATTTAAGTTCTCGATCATGAATTTTCTTCTGCAGATGATTTAGGAAATTTCATGAGCAATTTAGAATTTACACATTAATTTCTACACACATTGATTAAGAGAACAATGATTTGATTAATTCGCTGAATACTATTAGTTATAGGTGGAAGGGATCAATAAATCCATCATAATAAAAAGAAGAACAATAACTTATTCTCTATAATCTTATCCCCCAAAAAGAGATTACCTACCTTATATCTAGGAGGTCACGGGAAAAATAATAAAATACTTAGTATAAAGAAATTATTACTAATTAAAAACCTATGCAAACGATTTGTAGAAAAATGAAATCTGTCAAAGATAACATTAACCCTGATCAACTTAAATGGATCTATAGGATCAACTATTCATGTGGAATGTGCTGTATTGGAGAAACTAGAATATCATTCCAAACAAGAATAAAAAAACATGTTGTAGATATAAAACATGGTTGCATACAAACATCCACCCTTGTAGAACACTATATAGATACTAAGCACCATGTGTGACTTTAAAACACAATGATTATTTCCAAAAAGTTTCATCACTTCAAAAGATGTTTCAGGGAAGCCATTGAGATTATCAAACACCCCTAACAATTATAACAAAAACAATGGTTTAGAAGTAAGAACATTATGGATTCCCTTGATAAATAATATTAATATACATGAGCCTAATGTTTATTCACCTACCCTATCACCATGATACCATTCCCATCCCTTTCCTCCCCATAGTTTCCCTCCCCCCCTTATTCATTTAATTAGTCTCCTCCCCCTATGGTTCTTGACCTATTTTTCTCCCATTCTTCGATTACAATTGATTCATTATTATTAAATTTTTTTTCCCTCTACGATATATCCCCCCATGCCCTGATCCCCTTCTTTTTGTCCCCCTTGCCTCCCCTTCCCCTTGCCTCTCCTTGGTATCCCCCGTTTTCTTTCCTCCTTTTCTTCCTTTTGACCTACTCCTCCCCTTCTTACCCCTTGCCAATTTCTTCTTATTCTTATTTCCCTTATTATCAATTATCTATCCACCTTATTTTCACTAACCCTCTTCTATACTTTCATCCTTGATTAACTTTATTTCCCTTGAGTTTTCCCTTTATGTCCTCTCTTTTCACTTGTCCCATAATTTTATATTTATAATCGTAACAATAATATTAATAATAGTAACGCTTTAGTAATATATATTATATTAATATCATTATTATACCTTTAAGCATATTTATAAACATTTTATTCTACCTATAGTGATTATACTTATTAATAGTAACATTAATACTAATATTATTAGTAATAAGTCGTCCTATGGGAGAATTTCAATTGGTTAATCCGAGAAATGTGAAATTGTTGAAACTCAAAAGACCCAAGTTCAAATCCCCCAGTTGTGACCTAGGCTATGGTGAGGATGACATATTGTAGCCCCCCAAAGGTTTACTAGTAGTTACATGTCAAGTGAGCTACTAGGTTCCTGTTGGGCTGAAGAATTATCCTTAAAATACATCCACTTTCACTCCATTCACACATTTTCTCACCTCTATTCCACCACCATGTCATCACATCTGCTTCACTTTCATCATTATATGGGTTACCTTTGTGTTTTCGAAAACATTATTAATTCTTAGTATTTTTAAGTGAATTTATGGCTAAACTTTAGAAAATAATATGCTTATACTTATACCTAACAATTAGAATAAGTTTGTTGACATGTGTAGGTACAAAGGAAGCTTCTAAGGCACCTTTATGTGGCAATTTATGTTCAAATTCGAATTTGGGAAGATCATGAACCTCATGGATAATATCATGGACCTCATGGAGAAGATCATGGAGGATAGGGTTATGTGTCACCATTGGTTGAGAGATATGTGGATTTGAAGAGGGAATAGTGGATCATCATTATGAGTTTGTTATCATAACTTTTGTATAAATAGGAGTGTATCTCCTTCATTTGTAACTTTGGCATTTAGAATTTAGAATTGAGAAGTTATAATTTAGTACCTTAGGATCTTATAAGTTTGTAATGAGAAGTTAGAATTTGGAATCATTGTAATGGAGATTTTAGAACCTCTTGGAATGTAGAACTTGTAATTGAAAATTGCAATTGAAGATAAATAAAATGGAGCTTCTTTGATCTTCTACATTTGACTTCTCTTTTGATGTGCTTGTGAATCTTTGGAAGGGTCCCCATTTTCTAGCAAGTACACTTTTGTTTTGGTAAGCTTTCATTTTATGTTTGTTTGTAAATTTCATTAGGTTCATATGTTTGAAATATTAACGAATTACATTTCGTAAGAAAGTATTGATGTTTCTTTTAATGAATCTCATTGTTATTTAATGTTTAATTTCATTAGTTTAAATAGTTTGTTGATTAAGATGATTAGAAATATTAATGAGTAGTCTCCTGTAAGGGAGCTTTAATATTTCTTACACTTGTCACAATGTCTTTAGATTTCATTTTGATTAAATGACTAAACAGGTGTTAGAGATCCCAATGAAAGACCTCTTGTAAGGGAGCTTTGGCATTTCTTCACCTAGCTTAGTTTAGTTTGTCTCTAAGTCCATATATATTGGATGATCCTCGAAGTTTACTTACCCGGATTGATAGTAAATGAAACTCTAATTTGCATCCACATTTTAGACCAACAGTTCCTTTGGGTCACAAAAGGAAATATTATTAATAATAAGTATTTGAAGCTTCTAACACTTTAAAAACAATAATTTCTAACAAAATTATTGTATAAACAAGGATACAATTTATCTCTAATTAGTATTATTCATTGTAATACTTTAATATGATAAATTATTAATAATTATTTAATAAAGTATTATTATTAATTTTAATTTTCTTCAATAGTAATGATAATATTAATACACCACTGTTACATGGTAATTTTTATTATTTAGTTTCATTTCTAGTATCCCTCTCCTTTTAATTTAGTTGTCATGATATTTATATTAATATTAATATTTCGATTATTTAAAAAACTTTACTAATTATATTAATTTAATTACATTTGATTGAATAATTATTTATTAATATTTTTTAGGTCTTTAGGTTTTTGATTTCTCAGTGATTTTCCCCAAGCTTCTTGATCCAATCTCTCTCTTTCACCTCTCTCCCTCCCTTTTTATTTATAATATCTCTTATATATATATGCATTCAATCCCTCCCTCACACCTTTTTTTTAAGTAATGATGCTTCCCCTTTCAAATTCGAAAGGTTGACATTCACCTTTCAATACTATGCAAAAACCAATGTATCAATCCAACAATTCCATATTTATTATAGTTGATATATTTTCCAAAGTGGCCCATTTTATAGAATGCACTAAAATAAGTGATGCAACTGACATTTCGAACTTGCTTTCAATGTAGTAAGATTTCATGCACTTCCTAAAGTATTGTTTTTAACAATGCTTTTAAGATTGTTGGCCATTTTTTGAGGATTTTTTGGTAAGTACGGGTAACAAGTCTCATCTTCTATTGAGCTTACCATCGAAAAATAAATGGACTAATGTAGCTAAAAAAGCGTTGGAAACATGTTAAGAAGTCTAGTAAGTGAACATCCCAACTAGTAGGATCAACTACTTACTTAAACAAATCTTTCCCATAATGATTAACCAAACAACAAATCTTTCCCATAATGATTAACCAAACTTAAACATGGGTTTTAGTACATATGATATTGTATATAGCATGCATCCAAGGGATATTTATGATCTAACGAAATTGGGAAAGAAATTGACAATATCTATATTTGAAGAAGATTTTGTAACATTCATGCATGAATTACATAGAAAAAAATACATAATTTTTTTTTAAACAATAACTTGAAGTGAACATAGTAAAATAAAAGAAAAGAGTAGATTTAAAGAAGAAAGAGGTAAGATTTAAGGTTGGAAATTTGGTTCTTGCACATTTAAGAAGGAAAATGTTTTCTAAGAGGAAGCACAACAATCTAAAATTAAAGAAAATAGTGAACATAGTAAAATAAAAGAAAAGAGTAGATTTAAAGAAGAAAGAGGTAAGATTTAAGGTTGGAAATTTGGTTCTTGCACATTTAAGAAGGAAAATATTTTCTAAGAGGAAGCACAACAATCTAAAATTAAAGAAAATAGGAGCTTGTAATATCTTGAGAAAATTTTCATCAAATGCTTATGAGATAGTGATTCCAAATAAAAATGAAATATATCATATTTTAAATATTTTAGACTTCTATTCTTCAAATATTATCATATTATAAATTTAAAATGAAATCTAACTAAAGCACAATGAATATGAATCCAATTAGTCCTAGATAAGAAGGTGGTGAAGAGGAATATGGGGAAAGAGCATATTTAGTATTTGGCCAAGTGGAAAAATTATCCACTTCAAAATGCTACAAGGATGAGAGATTTAGGCATATCCAAGCATGATAGAATTATTGATGAACTCGTCAATAGTATGCCATGAAGAAGTCCTTTTATAATGAGTCAACAAAAGCAGAAATATACTTGTTTTAGCATGTATCTAGGAGGTTAGAGAAAGTCTAGGAATTGGTTTGGATTTTCCTAATAATTTAAGATATGAGCAAGAACATTGAGTCTTAAAAAATATTCCTCATTATGTATTAAAATATTTACAAGATTTTTTTTTGAAGCTATTGAATGTAGGATTTTTGTTTTGTAACAAGATAAATTCTATGGATATTATAATTTCCATAGATCTATATTGTGTTGAAGATGATTTGTATAGAAGTTTTGGAATTACCTATACTCTATTCAACTTAGAAGTCATTAATCACTAAATCTATTTTCTATTGGATCAGAGGAAAAAAGAGTGCTGATTATGGAAGCTATTGTGATACTTTCCCAATTATTAGAAAAATATATCTATTATTATACCTTGTTGAATGATTTGTAGCCATAAAAATTTGGCATGAAAATTTCTATGTACATTGTCTTAAAATCATGATCATGTAAATTCTTCTTGTTTATAGATATGGATTACTGTAGGAACATTCTTTTTGTCTCAATGTGGGATTGAAGAGTATGACATATTTGAACAATGTGGGTTTGTGAGAGCATTGTCATCGATGAAAAGAATAGAAGGAAAATCCCGTTTTTCTTATTAATATGAAAAGTTATCAATTTAGGAAAGAAGGAAGAAATATCTATTTATAGACATGGATTTTGGTACTAAATAATCAATGCTACATTGATGTTTGTTTTTATTCAAATGGAATCAACCCTAAACCTAATGGGTGTAAGCAATGATAATGTAGGAGTATATTGGTGGAGGTGAAGATCATCTTTTGAATGATGAGGATAAGGTTGGATCTTAAGTGCATTTGGTATTGAAACCTATCGATCAATCAAAATCATATAATTATCTTTTATTTCCCCTTCATTGAAATCAAATTGTTATATTTGTGGTTGCATCCTAGTACAAATAATAATAATTTATTTATTTTTTATATATGAAGGTAGGAGTTGTTGGTTATATGTTAAAACCGATAATGAATATACTCTATAACTGGAATATTTTTAAATAGAAAGTAAAAAATAAGTGAAATACACCTTATATAATCCATAATTAGAATAATACATTGCATTACATTTTCCATGTTACGATTAATATGATTTTTATATGATAACATTATAGGTCTTGTAAGAAGAGGGTATAATGTATGAAAACGTTTTTAATATATTTAACTAATTGGTGATCTAATGACCAAAATCATAAGGGAATTTGTAGCAACCATATCAAGGGTGTTTACCACAGACATGGATAAAACCAATATGAAAGAAATACTCATTTTAAATGGAATAAAAAATATGATAGTAGAAGATTTCTTTAGCTCATCTAAAATAGAGAAGCATAAGGAAATTTAGACTTTTTTAAAGATAATTTGGAGACTTGTGTTTAATGATACTATTTTGAGAAGCTACACAAGATAATCACAATTTGGATTAAAATAATTTTTATTTTATGATTCTCCATATTCAGAGAATCATAACGTTATCCTCCTACTATATTAATTAAAAATGATTTATATTATTAATGGGGGGACATAACATTGAATAAAGTGACACATTGTGTGTTAGGAGAGATTCTATGGCTTCAAAATATAAAAAGGAACAAGTAGAGAAGTGGTTAGTTTCTCATGGTCAATTAAAAAAGTAATGTAAATAATTGGCTTTGAAGTAAAATGTCTAGTATCTAGAATATTGTTTGCTTGTAGGACATATGAGGGGGAAAAATTCATATGAGCATGTTAGGTCCATATAATACAAGTGTATCACCCTTATTGTTGTTTTCGTAATGATGTAGAACCCATAATCTTTATTTTGTTCCTCATAGAAGCCCACTATTGTTATTTTTGTGCCCTTAGATTATTATGGTTATGTAGGTTCTGATTATATTGTGACCCTTTAAACTCCTATATATATCAAGGAGGTCTTGAAATTTGTAACATTCAAGAATTGTTCATTTATGTGATGTAAAGGGACATTGCCCCATTGAAGAGGTTTATTTTCAAGTCAATCTATGTTTTCTTTTGTTTTGTGATTTGGTTGCATAACATTTGGTATTAGAGCTTTGAATTGTTGGGTTTCTTTGCCTCAAACATGTCATATTGAAATTTTCACTATAACTTTCTTTATACGAGGCTTCAAAAGATGAAATTTCAACGACGTGGAACTGAAATCTTGGTGAATGTTTTGTAAAAATTTCATATCTTGGTTCACTATATCTTTTGAGATATGGTCCGAAGAAGTTAGGGATTTTTCATGCTCCAAAATTCAGTCTCAAACAAGTGACCAAGGGAAAATTGTCATAACTTTCTATACGAGCATTGGACTTGAATTTCATAAAACTTTATTGAAATTGCATGGAATTTGGTTTCTCATGGATCATTTTTAGGTTGAAATAGTGACATGTGGAATTCCATACAATTTCTCTCTACTAAACCAATCCATAATCAGATTGGGAATAACTTTATCTTGAAGAATCCAATATCGGTTGACTTGTGGCATTGGAAATAAGACGCAAAGGTCTACCACAAGACAAAATTTCAAAACTTGGAGAACTGAAATTATAAATATAAAACAATTTCAATATTGAGCTCTTAAAAGAAAGAAAAAGGTGTGTATTTTTTTCTTTTTTTTTTTACATAATTTTTGTTTGAAAAATGAATTTGAAGTGATTTAAAGAGCATAGTCAAACATTTAAATCATTATTTGGTCCCAATTTTCCTCATAACAAGAAAATGGATACCCCAGTAAGGCAACATAAAACTCTAGTATGACACATGAATAAGAGGAAGAAATGCAACATCATATAATAAAATTATGAGGCCAAGTGCAGAAATTTTTGCTCTCACAAAGAGTAACCAAAAATGAATTGGAAGCTAAGATGGATGGTTTTAAGAATGGTTTAAGATAGGACATGGAAGCAATGATGAATTCCAAGATGGAAGGTTTGAAGGACGATTTAAAAACATAAATGAAAAGAGACCTGAAAGGTTTGACCAAGTTTCCACAGGAAATGCTTCTTAGTGGTGACAAGGTATTCATGAAAATCATGATGAGGATAAAAGGAATACAAATTATGATTTTAGAGACTCCAATAGTCGGTTGAAAACTAAACACATTCCAAAGATCGATATGAGGAAGTTTGATGACAAGGATATGATAACATGGATACTACAGATGGAGCAATTGTTTGAATTACATGATGTGTTGAACACATAAAATGTATGCATTACATCTTTATATTTAAAAAAGAAATTAGTTTGTGGGGTATTAATGGATTTTTTCTAATAAATCAATTATCACTTGGACAATTTTTATAGAATAATTGGTAGCACAGGATACAAAGAGAAATATCTTCCTTAGCCAATTGATAAATCTCAAATAAAAGGGTTCAATGGCAGAGCACATTAAGGACTTCCAAATATTAAATATCAAGGTAAATGATATTATAGAGGAGCATAATATTGATGTCCTCATGGGGAGTTTATAACATGCAACATGAGGTTCTCCTTTGGGAGCCTAATTCATTAGAGAAGGAATTCAAGGTGGCAAGAAAATTTCAAAGAAAAATTATGGCAACAAGGAAGTCTACAACTCACAACTATAAATATGGAAGTGTTTCTTCTCCTCGCCTCCTAGAGCCTACAAATTTGACACCACAAAAATGAAGGAAAAAAGAGAAAAATGACTTTGTTATAGTTGTGATAGAAAATAAACTAAAGGTCATAAGTGTGCTAAGAAGAAATTATTTTACATAGATTGTGAAGAGGAATAAAGGAACAAGAAACATCAAAACAAGAGGATAGACACCGTGAACCAACTCGAGAGAAAGAAGAAACGAATCCAACCATATCTTGTAATGTATTGGCAGGAATTACCACTCCTCAAACTCTCAAGATAGAAGGATATGTCAAGGAAAAAAAGGTAATATTGTTGTTTGATTCCCGCAGCACCCATAATTTTATTCATTGTAATATAGTCAAGGAATTGAATTTCTATCTATATCTAACACCAGAGTGTCAAGTGATTGTTGCAAATGGAGGAACTATAAATTTCTTAGGGAAATGCAATACTATCAATCTAACCATGGGGGTATATGTATTGAATAGTATAATACTTTCTATTCCAATGGGTGGTGTTGATGTTGTATTAGGAGTCCAATGGTTACAATATTTGGGGGCAATAACTTTTAATTTTCAAGAACTTTTCTTGAAATTTTCCTGGGAAGGAAAGGAAATTGACTTAAGGTGAATCACATGGAAACTAGGAAATATAATCAAATCTAATGGCATGAAAAATACTTCGAAGAAAGAACAATGAAGTATAATTGCACAATTATTCTCACTAGATGTTCAAACATTGAGATAATGTTTCTCCAAATCTTCATAAAATCTTGGACAATCATTCTAAGGTATTTGAGACTCCCAAAGGCGTCCCACCTATTCATGATTATGATCATTCTATTCACTTGATTTTAGGAATCATTCCTCCAAACATCAGACCTTACATATATCCCTATTCCAAAAAGAGTGAAATTGAATGTAAAGATGTAGAAATACCAGAGGCAGGGATAATTCAACCTAACTAAAGTTCTTTCTCAACTCCAGTAGTATTGGTACACAAGAAGGATGGATCATGGTGTATGTATCCAGATTAAGGGGGGCTTGACAAGCTCACTATTAAAGTTAAATTTCCCATTTTTGTCATTGTTGAATTGTTGGATGAATTACATGGAGAAATTTACTTCACCAAGTTGGATCTTCATTCAGGACATCATCAAATTAAAATGAAGACTAAAGACATTCTAAAAACAACATTCAGAACTTATGAAGGTCATTATGAATTTATGGTCATGCATTTTGGGCTTACTAATGCACGTTCCACATTTAATGTATGATGAATTCCATTTTCAAACCCTTCATTAGAAAAATTGTCTTAGTATTTTTTGATGATATACTAATCTACAACAAGTCTTGGAAGGATCAAGTTCAACATTTTGACATGATGCTCAAGCTATTGAAGGAGAAACAATTGTATGCAAAAGCATCAAAATATTTCTTTGGGGTTTATGAGGTGGAATATTTGGGTCATATTGTATCCCATGAGGGTGTTAAGATAAATCCTTAAAAAATTAAATCCATTAAGGAATGGAAATTCCTCAGAACCCAAAAAAATATTTGAGGATTTCTCGGGTTGACAAGGTATTATCACAAGTTTTTTAGGAATCATGGGAATATATAAACACCTCTAACAAAATTACTGAAGATAGATGCATTTTTTTTACTCCAAAAGCAACTAAGTCCTTTGAACATCTTAAAGAGGCAATGTGCCAAGTTCCAGTTTTAGCTACACCAAACTTCACAAAAACCTTTATGGTTGAATGTAATGCCTCAGGAAATGGAATTAGTGTTGTTTTAATACAATAAGGAAGACCCATTTCTTTTTAAAGTCATCTAATCAAGGGAAAGCATTTACACAAACCTATTTATGAGAAGGAAATGTTGGCAATACTACATGCCCTCATGAAATGGTGCCTTTACCTAATGGGAAGACACTTCAAGATAAAAAATATTATGATAGTCTTAAATATGTTTTGGAACAAAGATTATATTTAGAATAGCAACAAAAATGGGTCACTAAGATGCTGGGTTATGACTTTGAAATCATCTACAAAAAGGGAAGCAAAATGTTGTTGCAGATGCACTCTCAACAAGGGATGAGGATGTGGAAGCATTTCTCTATGCCATTTCCATTATCCAACTTGATTGCCTAACTTAAGCAAGGGAGGAATAGAATAATGACGAAGAGGTGTGGACACTCATTCAAAAGTTGTAGCAAGATCCCAATACATCTGATATATTTATCTAGAAAAGTGACTCATTGTGGTACAAAGATCGCTTATATATATGTATGAATTCCTAACTCAAACAAAACATTCTTTTGGAATTGCACACCTCTCCTTTAGGATGGCACTCAAGATTTTTCAAAACTTACCACATTGTCAAGAAGGATTTTTTTTGGGATGACCTTAAGTTTGATATTCAGAAGTTTGTGGAAGAATGTTTGTTTCCATCAAAATAAAGTTGAGCTAATTAAGACCTGGGGTTTGTTAAAACCTTTATCCATTTCAAGCCATCATTGGGAGGAGGTATCAATGGATTTCATCATAAGTTTACCCAAGTTCAAAGGAAATAGTTTCATGAAGGTGGTAGTTGATAGAATTACTAGGTATCCACACTTTTGTGCATTGTCTCATCCATTTAAAGCGAATACAATTGATACTACACTTATGGAAACAATTCAAAAACTACATGGAAACCCAAAGATTATTCTAATTGACAAACATCCCACTTTGACTAGAATTTTTTTGACATTTTTTTTTTTTTTTGTCTTGGTACTCAATTAGCCCATAGCTCATCTTATCATCCTAAATCTAGCAGACAAACTAAGATAGTGAAGAAATTTTTGAAATTATATCTTAACTTCTTTGTATATTATAAACAAACACAATGGGTTAAGTGGTTACCTCTAGTTGAATGGTGGTATAACACTTCCATACTGTAGCAAAAATAACCCCATTTATGGAACTTTATGGACATCATCCACCATCCATGACATCATCTGTAAGAGAAAATTTTAAGGTTCAAGCAGTGGAATATCACATTAAGAATAAACAAAAATTTCTCCAACTCCTTAAGGATAACCTCACTCTAGCACATAGTTGAATGAAAGAACAGGAAAATTAGCATCGCAATGAAATAATTTTTCACGTAGGTGAGTTGGTATTTTTATGGCTACAACGATACAAACAAATGTCCCTCAAGCAAGTTAAGAAGGATAATAATTGTTACCCAAGTAATATGGTCCTTACAAGGTGTTTCAAATGATTGGTACTATGACATATAAATTGGGGCTTCCTACATCTTCTCGAGTACACCCAGTTTTCCATGTTTCATGCTTAAAGAAGCTTATTAGTGACAAGCTCCCAGTTCAATCAATATTTCTAGAACTTGATGAGGAAGGAAAAATCATATTGGAGCCTAAACCAATCACACAATAAGAACTTGATAACTACAAAGGTGATCAATTTCAGAGTATCTCATAAAGTGGATGAACTTACCCGTTGAAGATTCCACATGGGAGGATGAGAATTTTATACAAAATCATTCATAACAACGCAAGCATTGAGGACACCAATTTTATTCAAAGTAGAAGGGCATGTTAGGAACTTATAATACTAGTGTAGCCCCTTTATTATTATTGTTAGTGAATCCCCCTTATTGTTATTATTGTGCCCATATAGCCCACATATTATTATTGTTGCATCCCATAAAATCCTAGTGTTGATATTTTTGCGCCCTTACATTATTATGGTTATGTAGGCTTTGATTATGTTGTGACCCTTTAAACTCCTATATATACCATGGAGGTCTTATCATTTGTATCGTCCAAGAATTGTTCATTTATGTGATGTAAAAGGAGGTTCCCCCCTTGAAGAGGCTTATTTTCAAGTCGTTGATATATATTTTCTTTGATTTTGTGATATGGTCACATAACATAGCACATCAATATTGTAAGATTATATAGATTAGATCGTACCTTTTCCCATTGTAGTTTTATGTGGTATTGATACAATTCGATCCAAGAAATTAGGGAATGGTTTATGACATATAATTCCTGTAAGCAATCAAAAAAATTGAAAATTAGTAATGACATTACATGAATTGAAGAATAGGAGGAAAATATTGAAGGAAACTTTGAACTGGAACAACTGATAGTAAAGTACAAAACAAGAGAGGAGAGAATTGAACAATGATCAATGGAAGTACAAGGATGCTTGGCCTTATAGAAATCCAAAGCGTTATTCTATTTATATTCTCATGTAAATCAATTCATATGGAATTTTGTAAAATATGACTTTATGACTTTTTCTCGACAAAGAAGGACAAAATGTAGAAAAAATCATTTTCTATATAAATTACTAAATACCCCAAAATCTATCTTATTTTAGGTTAACTTTAAGTTTTTTGAAAATAGAGATTGAGTAAATAAATTCGAATATTATTTTTCCCATCTCAACTTGAACACATAATAAAAGTTATCCATCAATGATATTTTTTTCTATGATTAGTGAATAGTGTGTGATTGCATTATTTCTACTAAGATGTTAATTTATCCCATTGTAGTATAATTTGTTATTAGGTTAATATTTATTTATTAGCAATGTATTGAGGATTGTTAATAGTTGGCTGTGTGTGATTGTGTTATGTATACTAGTATGTTAATTTACCCCATTGCAGTATAATTTGTTTTCAAGTTAATATTTATTTATTAGCAATGTCTTTAGGATTGTTAATAGTTGGGTGGTCAATTTTTAAGGTAGTCATATGCTGCATCACATTAATTATGATATGCTATTTTTTAATGTGTATGGTAGTTGGTGGGTTATTCGTCAAGAAATCCATGGGAATTACTTTGTGAAATCAATACCTCAATACCCCTTAGGGCCCTACGTGGTTAGATTAACCTACAATGATTGCACCAAAATGTAAGAGGCTAAGGTAATTTATTTTATAGGACACCCAAGTCAAATTGTTTGGTAGATTAAATGGTGCTCTATACTTAGCAACAATTAAAATAATATCTACATGCCATTTCTTATATGAGATATAATTAAAAGGGAATCTATATGTCACTACTTATGTTAGATATAATTACACTCAATTTGCAAATAGCCACATGCACATAGTCTTAATTTAGGAAAGAGTTTAGAATGTATGCAAGAAAGAAAATAATTAAATTATCTAGTGAAGTTATTATTAGCATCCTAAGATACTTACATAGGATCTCTCCATAATATTTGTTTTATAGATATACTTCTACTTCGAGAAACTAAAGCAATTTGAATTCATGAGTTGCAGTTCTAGTGTGTGAATTATTTATGTCATTATTTCCTTTTATAGCTATAGTTTTTATAGTTTTCTCCTCTTACTATTGGAGTGATATTAAATCTAAAAAACCAAGGAATATCAAAGTGTGAGGTTGGTGGAACCATAAGTCGTTATTGATTTTCAAATTCATCCAACTATAGAGGTGTTAGTGGTCATTTATTGTTGAGGACCACGCACATTGTTGTTTATGTTGTTGTTTTATCTTTTTTCTGTTAGGTGAACACACATGAATGATTGGATCTTTGAATCTCACAATTTACATAATACTTCATAACATGGTGATTACAAATTGAGCAATCCCCATAAACTCGTAAACTTTGTTGTTAAAAAAAATTCATCATTTTTAATAGAAGAAAGTAGCTATTACTATTTTTTAAGGAGAAATCCCATCTCTCCAAAGTATAACTACCATATTTGCTATATAAAGAGGGCTACAACAATTGAGAGTTACCATTGAGCAGAATTTACTCAAGTCACAATGTTTCTCATCATAGAGCACACGAGTTTGAAGTTTTTTTGAAGTTCATCGTAGAGCACAAATATTTGAAGGTTTTTGGAAGTTTGAGTCCATATTAGATGATAAATATCAAGATAGACAACATTATATACTGGTAAATATCAATATATTCTTTGAAGGTTCAAATTGTTTTCTTAAAGGTATTTAAGACATTAATTTCATGAATAATTCCAAAATTCCTCACTTTTGTATTAATTATTATTATTATTATTATCCAATTTTAAGGTCACGGCCAAGCCATATAACAAATTGGTGTATGAGACCCCCTTGTTTGTGGGACAAGGGACCCAACTCCTGACAACGAATTGACTACTAAGTCTATGAAGGCATACTTTCTCTACTCCCCTCTAGTTTTGAACCTATGACCTCTTAGGAAGAAACACATGCTCTCAACCATTAGGCCCACTCAAGCTATGTAGTTCAAACATCGACATTCCCAAAACTCTTCATGCATTATTATGATTCACAATGGTACTATGCATAATATTGCTCCTATGCCTTATAGGGTTGTTTTGGAGATAATTTTAAAGTGGATATTAATTATCGCATAGAAAATAAAAATGGTGATTAGGGATATAAGAATAGGGATTAAAAAAAAAGGTAATTTTTTTTTCTTAAATTTTTGGGGTTTTTTTTTCTTTAATTAAATATGTGAATTTGTCATCTTCCTTGGTTTTGAAAAGTGGTTGATTTGTTTCATGAGTTATTGACATAGATATATAAGTAGTTTTTTAATCTTCCACCACTTTTTGGTTTATTTGGTACAAATAATTCTTTTTGGCTTATTAAGATGGGAATAAGATAATGTTTAGAAGTTACATGGGATATTGTCTTGAGTTTTTTTTTGAAAAAATCCTCACTTGAGCAACCTATGAGACCATGATTCAAGATTGTATTTACTCTTTGAAAACAAGAAGGATGATGCACCATTATTATTTCTCATTCTAAAATGATTGTATGACAATATTCTTCCAAAAATTCCATAGAAACCATGTGCAAATAAACTTGGAATATTCTTGAGATGGCATATAGTGAAATGGAGAGCAACATTGAAGCATTGTAGTTGTCGATGAAGTGAATGTATCAATAACATAAATATAAGATTTTGTTATTATAGAAATAAATAGGGTCTTTCAAAGCAAAATAATATATACAAGACATGAAGAGTGCAATTATCAAATGGGACAATCAAAAGACCAATGACATACGTGGTCTTAATTTTTAGTTGCAGAGGAAGAGATATAAAAATATAGAGGATCTATATACAATGTAGAGAGGAGAAGTCATTCAACATTGAAAAATAAAATCCATGAGTAATCCAAACTGACATCATATACCAGTCAAGTCAACACATAAAGTCAATGAAAAATATGGATTTTAGGAGTAAGGTGAAAAGAGAAGAGGTGGCAACATTGATTTTTTTTTTTTTTTTTTTTTTTTTTTTAATGCTATGTATCATTGTAAATTGGAGTAGCTTAAGGCATTGGCATACAACATGGAAAAATTGTTCATAGAGGTCTATGTGGTGCAGACCTATATGAAAACATGTAGTGTGTATATACAAAATCAATAAAGCATGGACATGTAGCAACCAATGTATATAATGATTTGCAACATATAGTGGAACTCACGATGAGACCATTTTTTTTGTGGAGCTTGTAGATGTGTGGTGTAACTTGCGAGTTGAGAAAAACACATGGTGACCATGGTAGGGCGAAATTGTGTGGTGACCTTCTTGTGGAATTATACTTGATGATGTTTTAAAATTTTACTTTTGACATGGGCATCTATATATATATATATATATATATCTATATATATAAAGTAGAGTTATATATAAGGTTGCAAATTTGGTAATATAATTCTGCAGGCCATGTGTAATGTGGAGTTATCATGCTGGAAAAATTGAAAAGTGTGACAATGTTAGAGTAAGAAAATAGCTATTATGGAATCAGCCACTATGGATCCATGTAAATTTGGTTTGACATCACACTATAATTTTTTGTGAAGTAGCTTAAACTTTTTTGATTGATTTACAATTTGGAGAAATGTTTTGTTTCAAGATGGCTAATCTTCTAGAAGAATCATACCTAAATGAAGAAACTAAGTTGGATGGAACCAATTACATGAATTAGAAATTTAAAATGCACATTGATGGAAGGATACAATGTTTGGTTGATGGCAAGTGGTGGTGAAGTGAAGCTAAATGTAGTTGGAGGAGCTATAGAAGCATCAATTCAAGATTTGGAGAAGTGAAAGACTAAGGTGAAAGTGTTACTGAAGATGTTTGTGAAAAAATAAATTATACCACATATTAGAGACAATAAGACATCAAACAATACCTAGACAACACTCAAGGATTTGTATGAGTCTATGAATACAAATCCACCATTGTCCCTAAATAGTAAGTTACTTTCTATCGAAATGGAAGAAAATGAAAGTATTTGTAATTTATTTCAATAATTAAGGACATTAAATTTGGAGATATATGTGACTTAGTATGTAGCACTAAGCTAGTCACTATAAGCTTAAATGAAATTCCAGATGAGTATGAGATGTTCATCACAATTCTTGTAGCAAGGGAGAAGGCTCCCACTTTTGATGAGTTGGCATGTATACTTATGCAAGAGGAAGAAATGCGAAAGAACCTTAAACCTCAAAGTTCTAATTTGGCATTGATGGAAAAAGGGGAACCTCCTTTCAAAATGAAGCTTTGGGAAGGTAATACAAAAGGAAAGCCATCACATGGAAAGAAATCATTTGGTATCCACCTTTTGCAAAACCACAACTAGGTATGACATTTCCAAAGGTTGACATTAAATTTCATTATTGTGGCAAGTTTAGACACTACTCTAGACATTGCATGAAAAGGAAATACCATGAGTCCAAACATAGAAATAAGAGACACTGATAAATTTTTTGATAGAGGAGAAAAAATGAATGATGGCATAAAAAATTCCAGACTATTTGTTACAAATGTTGCACTATTTATTGAAATATATAATCCAAATTATTGGTTTCTTGATTCTAAAGCCTACATCCATAAGTCGTGTAATAGGCACTAGTTTGAGAACATTCATGAAACTAATAATAGTGCGAATATATATCTTATGGATGATCGTTCACATGAAATTGAAGGGTATGGTGATGTATCAATGGCATTATCTAATGGTTGTGATAAACAAATTCACAATGTGATGTATGTTCTCGGCATTAAGAAGAATCGAATCTCAATTTATACTATAATAGATCGAGATTTGAAAGTAGAATTTGTAAATTCACATTGTGTGGTGAAATATATGCATGATCAATTCAAGGTCATTACAACATGAGTTAGAATTAGATGTTCATATAATATCAATGTGACAATCAAAATGTATTAAGCATTGGCATCCACGATAGCCTTGACAACAAAAACTCTTTGACATGAAAGTTATGGCCACATTAATTATCATGATCTATTACTAAGTCAAAAATTATGAATGGTAGAAGGGATTCCAATACGTAAGAATGAATATTCTACATGTGAAGCATGTGCATTAGGGAAGATGCATAGGGCAGAGTTCCATACTCATATAGATAAAAGGAAAATGTCTCTTCTAGAACATGTGCATACATAAGTATATAGTTCTATGCTGACTAGATCATTGGGTGGTGCTTATTATTTCTTGATGATTGTACAAAATATACATGGGTAAACTTCATGATAAAGAATAATGATGTATTTGAATATTTTAAGGAATTCAAAAATATAGCTGAAAAGAAAATAGGAAAATACATCAATATCCTCTAATTAGATTAAGGGGAGAATATATTTCAAATAAATTCATCAAGCACTGCAAATCCCATGGAATTGTACAACAATACATAGTACCATATACTCCACAATAAAATCGAGTATCTAAAAGGAACAACATAACCTTGGTAGAATGTGCACGAAGCATGTTAAAAGCTAAAAATATTACAAATATTTGTTTTGGCTAAAGCCATTAACACTAATTTTTACTTGAAAAATAAAAGTATAACTAAAGTTTTAGATCGTAATACTCCTTTTGAAGAAATTTATGGTTATAAACCAGTAGTAAGCTATCTGAGAATCTTCAAAATTAAATCATTCTCTTATGTTTCAAAAGAATATAGGAGGAAACTTGTTGCAAAAGTTATCAACAATGTTTTCATAGGTTACTATTTTGGTCATAAATCTTATAAGTTTTTTTATCCCTAGACACATAAAATCTTTTCAAGTAGAGATGTATTATTTCATGAGCTTGTTGATGAATGCCATAAGGAGGATAGGTATTATGCATGGCATATTTCTTATGTTTTATGATGATGTCAAAGAGGAAGGAAATGATAAGAGGAAACCAAAAGAAGAGGAAGAATGCAACGACATGGAAATCTCTAACATCAATAACACATGAAGAGTAAGATATGATTCACCACAAAGTGAGATAAGAAATGAGAGAAATGAAGCACCACAAAGGTAAGATCATCAAAATAAACCACCAATAAGATTTAAAGATTATGCATTAAAGACTAAGGTAATGAATTCCATAAAACCTTGGAACTTCAAAGAAGATAATAAGCATGAAGAGTGGAGAGTTGCAATGCAAAAATAATATGAGTCTCTAATGAAAAATAATACTTGGGAATTAATGGAATTTCCTTAAACTAAAGTACCTATAGAATCCAAATGGTTTTTCAAACCTGAATATAAAGATTATGGAAGTATAGATAAATATAAGGCCAGGTTGGTTGGAAAAGGTTACTCACAAAAAGAGGGAATTGATTATGAAGAAGCTTTTTTACCTATAGCTAAGTTAAATATAATTATATTCATTATTACTTTAGCTACAAAACATAAATGGAAACTACATCAGCTAGATTTTAAGTCTCTATTTTTGAATAAGGAACTAAAAGAAGAATTATATCTTATTCAACTAGAAGGGTTTGTTAACAAGGGTCAAGGGCACCTTGTTTGCAAATTAAAGAAAACTTTATATGGTTTAAAATAGGAACCAAGGTCTTGGTATGTAAAGAGTGATTATTTCTTTCTTCAGAAAGGTTTTATGAAAATAAAAAGTGACCCTAATATTTATATCAAGTTAGATCAAAAGAAACATGTTATTATGATTTCACTGTATGTTGATGATCTTATTATAATAGGAAATGCTTCCAAGTTAATTGATGAAGTTAAAGGATGACTATCACAGATGTTTGAAACAAAATGGCTTGATGAATTAAATTATTGCTTAGGTCTTGAGATATGGAGATAAGGTGGTGATACCTTAGTTACATAGAGTAAATATACTAGGGGACTACTCAAAAGATTCAAAATAGACCAATGTATGCTAGTGTAAATAACTTTAGAAGAGAATGTTGATCCATATAGTGATGATGGAGAAAGAGAGGTGCATGGTGCATTGTATCATCAATTAATGGGAAGTATAAACTATTTCACTACAAATAGGCGAGACATGACATATTTAGTTAGAATCATAAGTCAATTCATGACCAAACGCCTTGAAACCCATTGTAAAGAAACGAAGCAATTTCTTTGGTATTTGAATGGAACTATTAACTTCAGTATTAAATATAATGATAATTTTGATGTTTAGTTGGTAGGTTATTCTCATTCAGATTGGGCCAAAAACCACGATGGAAGAAGATCAACTTCATTATATGCATTTAGGCTTAGATATAGGATTGTGGCATGGACTATTAAGAAACAACTAACTATTTCTTTGTCATTGACTAATGTTGAATACAAATCTTTGTGTAGTTTTACATATGAAGCAACTTGGTTGAGGCAGATTTTTGAAGATGTGGGAGAAGAACAAAAAATGCCAACGATTATTAAGTGTCATAATCAAACCACCAGCAAACTAGCCAACAATTATGTGTATCATTCAAGATCGAAACACGTTGAGACACATTATCATTTTGTTAGGGAAAAGATGCATTCAAAATAAATTGTTTTAATATATTGTAACACTAATGAAAATGTGGTTGATATCTTTACAAAGCATCTTGGCAAGAAAATTTTTGAAGTATGTAGGAATTAATTGGGCATGGTAGAAAACACATTTATCTGTTAAGGGAGAATGTTAGAATAATAATGGAGAAATCTAGAATATTCTCCCATAAATAGTGTTTGTTGTGTATTGTTAGAGATCTTTTTAGACTAATTATTTAATTAGTCCTTGATATGTTGTCAAAATCTATATTCTAGGAATCTATTCAACTAGATTACAATACTATATATGTAAGTGATTGTAGCATAGTTATTGCAAGTGTAAGTTGTGCTCACCAATGAGTTGTAACCCTTTTTCATATTTTTTGTTCTATTTTTTGAGTTCTTGAAATAGGTAGAGATTGGGATTGGATTCAAATAAAGTAATTGCACTAGTATATATACTATATATATATATCCATATATATATAATGTATATATATATATACTATATTATTATTTTTTTTTATATATTGCAAACTGATGTTATTTTGGTCTTGCTTAATATTTTATGATTTCTTTATAGAAGAATTTATTATCTGATTTTGTTTTACAGAAACTAAATATCAAAAGGCAAACATATAAGTACGTTTTTGATGCTAATATATAAAATTACAAGATAAAATAAATGATTCATCACAACCTATAAGATTTATTATGCCCTTATTTTGATGGTTACTAAAAAATTAAATATTCATTTCTAAATAAATATTATTTCAAAAAACACATTGAAAAATTCTTTGTTTCTTTATTTCCTTGCAAACGCCCCCATGGTGGTTGAACATGCATAGCGACAAAAAGACAAATCAGGAAGGGTATGAAGAGTGCTACTCGATTCACTTCAAGATATCATGCATACACCAAATCTCATCCTTGACTCGAGTGGGCATTAATCTCCATAAAAATTATGTACCCAGATCATTGCTCTGCCATCATGTGGTCTGACAAGGTTGTAATGTGGAAATATTGTGTGTTATAAATCATTTCACGTTTCGCACAGAACTTGGCAGTAGAATCATCTTTTGGAGTTGTGAGGAGTCTAGGTTTCTGTTTACTTTCCAGTGCTAATATAATGAAAGGGTGTCAATATGACTAGAGTAATTACATCCTCATTGCATCCCTCTACTGGTCCAATGATAGGAATATTATGGTTCTCTCCTTTGTGGGTTTTGGGGATCACCTTTCACATGTCCTAGGTTGCTCTTCCCTTGCCAAAGTTTCTCTGGTTCATGTGGGGTTTGTGCCAGCCAACTCGATTCTCCACTCAATTTTGCATTGCTTAGACCCTAAACTTCATAATTATGTGCATCAAGTGCTCTAAAGAGCTACGTAATTGACATAGCTTCTGGCTTATAGAAGGATTCAAATAACTTTGACATGTTTGTGGAATTAAAATGACAAAAAGTAGCAATTATACCTACTAGGTGTAATCTTCATGGTGGTGATGTGAACTCTCTATTCCCGTGTGGCACAGTGGTAGGGATTTTTCACTCAGTCACAAAATCATCCCAACCTACCAGAGACACATGGCTTAGTTGCACAAAGAAGCCTTTGCATGACAAGTGGTGATTGACATCATTGTGGCTTATGGCATATAAGAAGGAGGTGGTCCATGAGCTTATCTCGATTGTTGATTCGCTGAATATTTTCCAATCAAACAATGGTAAAATAATTGACCACACTCATGTCCGTCTAATTGTCGAATATTCGGTGAATCAACAATTGGGATAAGGATGCCCGGAGGTGGTGGCTTGGGCATGGGTTGACTATGGCACACTATGCCCACATGACATTGGAGAATTATAGACCCAATGGAGGCCTCCCTTTGCCAACATCCTATGGAATTATTGTGCTAACATGACATATCAGGAGAACATAATAGTGATTGGCCTTAATTCAACTTACAACAAAGTCAAATTTGAAGGAGTTGCTAGTGACTAGCTACATGATGAAAGGAAGCATTGGACGAATGTGACAAGCTCCTTTTATTTACCAGAACCTTGCAGGACCATATGGCTCAGCCACCTCAACTTTGATAATGGAAATTTGTTATAAATCAAGGATTCAAAATAATTCTCTTGAATAACTTAGGCATACCCAACTTTTTCAATTCTATTCTTGATAGAACAGACCTGCATTCCTATTGTTTGGTCTATAATTTCTATAGTGCTTGTGTATTGTCTTAGACTATGGTTAAACTTCAGATAATATAGTCTTAAGATTTTAATTTTGTAAATTTTGTCTTATTTCTCTTTAGGAAGACTAGTAGCACGATGCTACTCTCCATGTAATGAATTTTTGAAGAAATGAAACAACTGAATCTCCATACAAAAATAAAATTATTTTCAAATATATTTAATTTTCATAATATTTACTTTCATAATTTTTTAAAACCATTATTAATTTCATAATATTAATATTTTTATTATAGAAATATTAGAATAATACTATATATAATGCAATATCACATTTTATATTTCTTGTTATGGGAAATTGAGCTAGTAACCTATTGCAAAAAATATCTTAACAATACAACCATTCATCATCAATCCAACCCATAAACATATTATATTATATAAATAATACCAATTAATTAATATAACTATATAATATACAATAATTATTAATATACGCATATAATATTATATCATAACAATTATAATAATATGTTTGTTATGTAATATATAGTTAATATATATTTTTATTAACTAAATTAATAATATCTTTACAAATAATATTATAATATGATTTATAATGTTTTTTTTTTAAATATATTATCCATTTTTATCATATAATAATATATAATATATATATATATATATATATATATATATTATATATATATAATATATATATATATATATATAATGAGTACATATTTATATTAATTTTGTGTCTCATCACAACAAATACTGAGGAGATTTGTTCCATTTTTTCATCTAGCTCCTTGTCCATTTGTGTGATGATTTCTGTTATATTTGCATGCATGTAGGAGTACATCCTACAATAACTACCTAATAAAAAACACTATTTGCAACAAGCATACATCAACGATATTGCAACTTTCCTCTTCTAGTGGTTTCTTGAGGTCAAGAAGCAACCCCCCTTCTTGCCTGCTTGCAGCATTAGCCTCGTCGAGGATAAGGTTTAGAGCATATATTTGGTCTTTTAAAGCAAAATTCTGTGTATGTAGCGGCTCAGTTTCATCCACCTATCTAGCCAACCTTCCCTTTAGGTCTTAGACTTCCTCCATTAGGTTGAAAATAATTGTTAGCTACTCCTCTGATTTCATATTCATGTCAAGTATATCTAACTATATTGCATCCATTTTCTCGAGCATGTGTGTACCCCTTTCTTTATAGTTTTATTGGAAACACTTCCCTTTGCTGCTATCGCCAAATTCTCGGTCTTTATCAGACCACATAATATTTTTCTTGGGAAAGAAAAGGCAAGGATGGGCCTCTATTTCTTTCTGGACCTTCTCTTTCCCTTAAGACTTTAGCACCCTACTTGTGCCTTGATCCCAATTATTTGTTTGACTTTGCCACAATCTATGTGTTTATACCTGGAACAACCTACTTTTTCTTACTTATAGGTACCCTTGAGCCAAAAATATTGTGTGCTTCCTAAATGTAGTGGAAGGTTTTGGATTATACCTTCCACGAACCACACGAGAATGTTTCGAGAGTGATCTACTTGAAATCCAACCCTGATCATTTTCGTGCAGGTCAAAAACCCTTCTTCCTACAAAATAATTGCAACAACCACCTCTCAAGAGCCATAACAGTTCACAGGGGACATAAACACACTTTTTGGTTTCATAGTCATAGATTTCTTGACTCGTTGACATTGTCTAGGAAGCACAATTACACACGAAAATATTAGACCAAAGAGAAAAACAAACCTATAATCTTATTAATCCATTGAATAGAGTATGTTGATAACCTTAGGTGAATTCCCTCCACAAGACTTGCCAAATTCACTAGTAGAGTCCTTTTCTTTCTTGAACGAATCAAGATCCCAATTTGCAAAGGAATTTTAGGATGTGATGAAGATTCATCATTTTGAATTTCTTACCCTTGATCCCACATGCATTCCACTGGTGTGGATGATAACTCTTCATAAGAGCCCTCACCATATATTTGATCATTAGCATGTTTGGGAGGATTGGAATTAGACTTCACCATCCTTCGCCTTGTGTGGTTTCGATGAGGATGGTGTAAAGTATTGCTTCCATGCATCAAACTAACATGGGGTGCCATAATATCCATTAACCCACCACTTCCATTTTGACATTGAGCCCCTCGGCATCCCCTTGTCAACGCATTAGATTTATCCATGACCTTATAATAATTCATTTCCTTCTTTAGAAGTGGTTGAATCAATAGGGCTATGGAAGATTCCACCATCTCAATTCCTCATTCAATGTTAATTTCTTAGAATTCTTTTCAATAGGTTCTTCAAATGCGTGTCCCTAAGAGAATTTCATTTTCATAAGTGTTGGATAAGAATATTTCCTTTTCAATAGTGTTGGATAATGATGAGTGAGTCCCCTAAGATTCTAATGTTTGTTACCTATTAATTTTTGGCTAATATAACTCCTTGTATCAATCCATGCATTTCTTCTTGGCTATTCATCATTTCATCCAATCTCCATGCATACTTCTTAAGTAAGTTTCATTTAGGGTCGTACATACCTCCTCCCCCTTAATAACTATACTTTTATTAAACCATGGAGCTTGACCTTGAGAGTTTCAACATAATTGAACTCGTGACCTTTCAATAACAAATTTTCTTTAATGATAGAGACTCAACCTATTGAGTTAATCCTTGAGACTCCCATAAGATACTATAACATGTATATAATACTAATGACAAACAATGTTTTACTAATTATACTATATGTTTGACTAGTTATAAATTATTTAATGAATACTTATAAAATATGGTGATTTTTTATATTAAAGGATATATGTGAATAGTCAATACAAAGTTTTTTTTTTTGGTTTAATAAGTTGTGTGAGTCTTGAGATCATTGCAGGCTTAACCTTTGGTTTGAGAAACCATAACTAAGGGGGTTCTAGGCTATCAAAATAACTTGTGGATTGCACCTGGCCTGGGCCACACCCTTAATATGGATGGATTTTTCCCAAGGAGTTTCGAACGGATGATCTTCACATCAGAGAGTGCCTTAAGCATGGGCTAATAGTTAGTACATAATTATTAAGATATTATAATTAATTTTAGATATATATTATCAATTAAATTTAAGTTAGCTTTTATTATATTAAATGTAATTGTGATAAACCAAATGTCTTTTTTGTTTTTTGTTTTGCTTTTTATTTTATTTTATTTTAATTTACAAATAAATTAATTAGTAAAAATATCAACAAAATTTGAGTTTTTCCAGCTTTAAAAAATAGCTAGCTCATCCTTGAAAGCTAGGAAATTTAACAAAAGCTAGAAGAATAGGAGTCTTACTTCCAATTATGGAAGACACCTTCAAATCTATCCACCAATACTATAATAAACAAATGAAATTCAATAATTAAAAGAATGGATGATATATTTTATCACTGTAAAAAAACATAACAAATGAAAAAGCTATAGTCAAAAGGTTAATTAATAAAAAGTAGTTTAATCTAATTAATAGTCAATATTACAATAAGGTAGAGCTTTTTTTAAAATTATACATTTAAGCTATTTAATTTGTAAAGTTTAATTTCTTTGGGATGTTTTTTAGAGTGAGGAATCTACTTATGTATTCAAAATTTCATTTTAAATAACAATAAATCACAATCTCTTCAGATTATATAGATAATACCATTTTATCTATTAATTTAATTAAAAAATTAATATTATTTAACCATTTTTTCTATCAATTTAATTTCATTTAGAAAAAAATTAATAGAAAAAAAATGTGAAACGTTCATGGAAAATGAACAATGTTGTTATCTTCAAAGGTCACGAATGTTTGGATTTTGTTTTGGAATTTCCTTTGTCAAATCCTTGAAGGAAATTTTTCGTATGATATTCAGAATGTGCTTCCTCGTCGAAATGGAATGTATTTTCACTTATTGCATTTTGGAAGTACCCACAATTTTATTCATTATAAGGTAGCAAGAATTGAACTGCTTCTTATATCCAGCACCAGAGTGTCAAGTGATGGTTGCAAATGGAGGAACAATAAATTGCTCTGGAAAGTGCCATAATATCAAGCTATCCATGGGAGAATATGTATTGACTAGCCCAATGCTTTCCATTCCAATGGGAGGTGCTGATGTTGTACTAGGAGTCCAATGGCTACAATCCTTGGGAATGATAGCTTTTAACTTTCAAGAAATTTTCATGAAATTGTTTGTGGAAGGAAAGGAAGTTGAATTAAGGAGTATTGCAGGGAAACCAAGAAAGATAATCAGCTCTAATGGTATGACAAAGCTTCTAAAAAAGGAGCAAAGAGGTGTAATTGCACAATTATGTTCGCTAGATGTTTCCACATCGGAATCATCTATTTATCCAGATCTCCAAAAAAGTCCTGGACAATCATTCCAAGGTATTTGAGACTCCCAAAGGTCTCCCACCTATGCGTGATCATGATCATACTATTCATCTGATTCCAGGAAGTGTTCCTCCAAACATCAGGCCGTACAGATAT